>PVJA010003334.1:0-67473 GCA_004027025.1 Myocastor coypus
AGAGAGAGAGAGAGAGAGAGAGAGAGAGAGAGAGAGAGAGAGATTAATCAGGAAATAAAGGCCAATTTGGAGAAAGAGAATTTCAGCACATTGTCCCAGAAGGAATAATTTAAGGAACTGAACACAGGCTGAAGAGCAGAGGGCCTTGGAATACATGGCACGCCCCAAGACCAGGGGAAGGGCTGGTGTGCTAGAGGAGGTGGGGCAGAGAGTGCTGGGGTCGGGTGTGGAGATCATGTGGGCGCATTGTGGCTCATAGTGTAGAATGGGGGGCCAGTGGATGAAAGGTTCAGAGAAACCATAAGCATGGGTTAGGGAAGCACTGCTATTCCATTGGGAAGCCTCATCCTTGAAGCAATCAGAGCACAGATGGGCAAGGTCACTGGGGAAGGGATAATGGGATGGGTGCATGGTCAGCAGTGCCTCTGCTTGCTTTAGGACCTTCAGGCAAGCTTTGTGGAAATACAGACTTCCAGTGCTTTGCTCCCTACCCACGAGTTTGGTTTAGCAAATAGGAATGAGGAGAGGTAATAGTCTTTCCTTAAGTAGTTCTTTGGAGTTGATTGAGAGTAACATTGAGTATTCTAAAACTCATTGGTTTTCTAACTCTTATGATCTGTGACTTCAAAGCTAGCTTTCCTGGCTTCCAGTATAGCTTTGCCACTTGTGACTTGTGTGACAGGTTACTCCATTTCCACTGG
This sequence comes from Myocastor coypus, assembly GCA_004027025.1. Taxonomy (NCBI): domain Eukaryota; kingdom Metazoa; phylum Chordata; class Mammalia; order Rodentia; family Myocastoridae; genus Myocastor; species Myocastor coypus. The sequence continues at coordinate 702 of PVJA010003334.1, forward strand.
TTTTTTGTTTTTTTTCTATTTGCAAAATGGTGCTAATGTTTTTGAATGTCAAACATTGCATATGTATGTATGTATGTTTGCACACACACATAAGTATAGCCAGTACTAGAACAGTGTTTGGCACGTAATAAGCACTGCATAAATGTTAGCATTGTCATCATGCCTTATGACTGGCCTTATTATCGAATTTATACTATAGTCCTGGAGAACGTGGCCTGCTCCCGAGCAACTGGCCTATGTTCTCTGCGTTTACTATCCTGATGGATTTATAAAGGCCTAGTAGAAAGGGTCCCATTGACATCCTTCCACCCTGCTCCCTTCCATCCATCTTACCTTTACACATTTTGAATAGTGAAGACATTAACAAGCTATTTTAGTCTCAGAGCACAAGTCTGTATCCCTTGCTGTCTAGTGTCTACAAACAGGAATGGGCAGATTGGAGTAGCATTGTCCCTGTGCTGAGCTTATGGTGTGGCCTGAAAACTCAAACTGGAGGCCTATCTAGATCTATCAATGTGTGGTTTTTTCCTTCCTCTTAGAAGTCAGAGTGAGGGTGCTACCTAATGAATAACTTGAAATCCTTAGTATAGCTTCATTAAGGAACAGCGTGGAAACTGAGGCTGGGAGCTAAGATGCCAGGACTTGGGGACCCAGCAACATTGGCAGTGTGTGGAGCTTGTGGTGTGCTTGTCTGGACCCCCTGAGGGGTGGAGTGGGTGGGACCTTGACATTGATCCTAGCACCTCAATGCTAGGGCCAGAATTAGAGATCACTTTGACTGGGACTTTAGGTTGCTACCATGTTTTCATTCTAATGTCACATGTGCCCATTGTTGGGGGGACACTTGCCCCCTTCCCTTTGATAGTGCAGAGCTCAGTCATCTGGTTTAGTGACCTAGCCAGGTATGTGTGTGTGTGTTGTGGATCTTCTGCCATCTAGTGTGGAGAGTTTATAATCACATGTGTATAAAAAGACAGAATCCCCTGCCTGCGGTACTGCGCAATCGGTGAGTCCCTAAGATGTGTTATAGAAGCAGTCCCAGAGCAGGAAGAAACTTAATAGCTGGATTAGTTTATTGCCTTTCAAACTTGCTAATACAGTAATCTACAAACACAGTCTGTTATGGGAACAACATGTGTAAACCAAGAAATCAGAATTGCCCTCCTGACTGGTCACTCAGCCCCTCCTCATGGCCACCCTCCTGCAGTGTTCCCTGGGCCGCTCAGTAGGCCAGTCTGAAAGACATGGGTTGAGTCAGCCTCCATCCTAAATGAGGAAATTGAGGCCTGGAGATGTTAACTCAATTACTGCAATCACAGAGTAAGTAGAAGAGCAGAACATTAATGCCCACTTATCTCTTAATCTGCTCTCCTTTGTATCCCCTGACCAGTCCATAGAATCTTCTATGACTGATCCCCAAAGGGGTACAAGAAAAGATTTAGGGTTTCACTAATTGCTAGAAGACCGAGTTCAGAGTCTATTAATTCATGCATTTCTTTTTCAGATGTTATCTCTGATCTGAGTTGCTCTATATGTTTCTGCACTTGTCTGTCTACCTCAGAAGCTATCGATTCAGAGATTCCATCTGCATGATTCCCATTTTCTTGTATGGTAGTGTCTCCTGTATCTGTTACAGGTGGGCTTGGGACCTGAGATTGCATTTTGCTCCTTGTCTGTATCATTCTGTATAGCAGTGACCTTTGGTGCAGGACTGTGTGCCCATGGGTTAGTTGTTCAATCTGAGCTGCTGGGTCGGCTGAGCTGCTTGTAGGCTGGGGGAGGGAGACTTACTCACCTGGCGGGCCTGGCTGCTGGATAGGCTACACCTGCTTCAACCCGGAGCTCTGGCTCACGTGGAGGACCTGGTGCTGGATAGGCTGTGTCTGCAGCGGGCCAGAGGAGGTCTCACACTGCTAGCCTGGTATTGGATAGGCTGCGCTTCTGCTAGAAGACCCAGAATGCAGAAATATTGGATCTCCTTGCTATCCTGTTAGCCCATTACAGTCTGTCTCCCTGGGTAACAGGATTCCAAATGGAAGAACTCAGCGGACCTTGCCTGCTGCCTCTGACACTAGACCTTGGCCTTGGGAAGAGGGGTTGCAGATCTTGCTATAGCTCCAGAGCAGCCTTCCACATGTAGGACCACATGTGGCTTAGGAACAAGTGGAATTTAGTCCTGCAGGAGCTTGTGGAGACTTCCTAGAGAGGAAGATGGCAGTTCCACTGGGCAGAACAACAGCTGTTCAAACTGACCTTGTGCATCACCTCTTCCCAGAGGAAGGAAACATGTGCAAAGCCTGAAGATGCAGCCTTTGGATACGGTGCAGAGACCCATTCCCCCTGGGGAGCAGTGCCAGTGGCTGTACTCACAGATCTGAGGTGTGGATAAACTCACGTATGCGACACATTGAACTTTTGGGAGAACAGAGTCTTTTGAGGGTCTCCCACTGTTGCTTCAACCTAGGATCTTCACATCCCTCATTCTTCATGCTTCTCCCCAAAAGCCACCCTGACAGTGCAGCTCTGGCCTCTCGCTTTCAGGGAGCTGCACTTGGCATTTTCAGGACATCTGGTACAACCATGGCATCTCGCTGCAGAGGGCAGGCCCAGGACATGGATGCTTGGTGGCCAAGTCAAGACAGCCTAGACCTGGCTGTCCACTGCAGCATGATGCAGGGATTCATGCATCCCTGAGGCCAAAGCTCTGGATTGGGTCTTCGGCTTTGGTGCCGTAGTGGAGTTGCCATGTTGCCCGCTTGATCCCATTGCCCTAATTGTTGTTATTCTGTTTTGTTTTTATTTTCATAATATTGAGAACTAAGCCTTTTGTGCACTAATAAGCACTCTATTACTGAGCTACATCCCCAGACCTTTTTAAAATTTTATTTTAAGTTTGTGTCTGGATGACTTGCCCAGGTTGACCTTGAACTTGCAATTCTCCTGACTCAGCCTCCCAGAGGCTAGAATCATAGGCCTGTGGTGCCACGCATACCTCTGTTTCCCCTTTTTTAAGTGTGAGGCCCTCTGTCTTCAGTTTCCTTGACTCAGTATCACTACTCAGTGGTGACAGAAACTTACTCTTAGAACATATGTGTGTTTGGCTGCCACTCACTAGGTCTGGGGCAGAGGTCCGACCCACAGAGTGGTGAGACTGAGTGACAGACTGCATTCCTAGTAGGAGTGAGGGAAGTGGCTGCCATAGAGAACAGGCCAGCAGGTCAGCCTGGCTGGAGGGTGCAGAGGAGCACTGGCTAGGCAGGCAGCCCTGCAGGGAGGCCCCAGCAGGGCCATTCAGCTGGCTTGCCAAGGGGATTGGCACTGGGACTCACCCTGGGAAGCACTGCGATAGCAGTTCTGTGCAGGTACTGTCACTGAACTCTGCAAAGGTGGTGTTGGGCCTGGCCATCCTCGAAGTGGGACAGCCGAGGAAGTGATGATGGGGGCCTCAGCTGAGCCAGAGCACAGGGGGAGAATGGAAAGATAAATTTTATTTTATTTTACTTTCTGGTACTGGGGATTAAACTCAAGGTCCTCACACTGAGCTACAACCCCAGCCACCACCATGCCCTTACTTATTTTATTCTGAGAAAGGGGCTCACTGAGTCACTAAATTGCTCAGACTGGGCTCAAACTTTCAGTCCTCTTCCTTGACCTCCTGGAGTGCTGCGATTCCACACAGGCTCCAGCTGGCTAGGAGAGCAATTGTAGAGATTTTTAAGGCACTTGGTGAGTCCTCGGGTGAAGGAAAGGCAGCATCAGAGATGAGTTGCAGTGTTTGCCTTGGTCAGCAGGGTGAATTCTAAGGTGTCCTCTGCCACTGGAAATATGGACTATGGAGCCAGAGTACAGGCTTTGGGTCCCCTAGCCAGAGTACAAACTGGTGCACCTGTGGCTTCGTGCTCCCTCAGGACACTCACTGGTGAGTCCTGCCATCGCTATGCTGAAGAGTCTAGTTCAGAAGAGAAGGGGGGGCGTGGGATTCTAATCTAAGCCGCTCCGACTCCTTCATGGAAAGTTTTGGGATGGATGAGCCATCAGGAGAGCTCAGCACAAGAAGAGAAGGCTGCAGAGGGCAGGGCAGTGGGACCACTGACTGGAGCACTGATCACAGAGCCCCCTCTAAAGGACGCAGGCCAAGGGCTGACAGGCTCTGGCTGGGGACGGGGCTCTGCTAGCCTTATCTTTAAAAGCCCTCCACCCTCCCTTGGCATAGCTTTACACCTGGCTGGCTGCTTCCCGGACCTCAAGGATTGAGGGTATCCTGCAGCCCCCTCACCCACAGTCTGCCCCACAGCCCCCTTTCTCTCTCTCTCTCTTTTGGTTTTTTTTTTTTTTTTTTTGGTCTTTTTGAGACAGGGTCTCACTGTGCAGTTCAGGCTGGCCTTGAATTCACTTTTGTAACCCAGGCTGATCTCGAACTCACACTGATCCTCCTGCCTCAGCCTCCCAAGTGCTGGGATTACAGGCGTGCGCCCCCACGCCCGGCTCCCTTTCTCTTGCAGCAACTGCCTGCACGTGGTGGAGCCCATGCCAGTGCCTGGCCACGATGTGGAGGCCTACTGCCTGCTGTGCGAGTGCAAGTACGAGGAGCGCAGCACCACCACCATCAAGGTACCGTTGCCCCATCCCTCGAGACCCTGGCTGTCCTGCTCCCAGGGCTTTATTCTGTGGGATGCCCTTGAGGCTGGCTTAGTGCAAACACAAGGTCCCCTGGCCACACATCTGGAGCTGTCTCCTCTGCTGTGCCACCAGTGGCACCCATCCAGTGGTGGGTGGGAGTCATGGGAGAGTGGCTTGAGTCTGGTTTTTGCTTCCCAATCTTTCCAATTCTCTCTTTCCGTCTCCTGTACATTCTATATCTCTGTTCTGGGTGCCTGCCATATTCACGCCTCACTTGTGTAGAGAGGGAAGCCCATTCTCCTGTAGCTCATACTCCTGGCTGACCAGTCCATGGAGCCTTGGATAAGTGCTAAGCTTCGGGTAGTGGCATCCAGGCTCCCGAGCTTGCTCCTGAGCCTTGCTCTTATCCACCCTTGGGTAAACTCAGGAGAGAGTTGACCACACAGCCCCCGGCATGGGGAGCGACAAGGGGGCCACCAGGGCTGTCCTCATCACTTGCTTCTCTCCGAAACAAGACCTGGCACTCATAGCTCTGAGGAGGAGAGCTTTATTTTGGTGCACATTTCAGGCTGTGGTCAGCTGAACCCCAAGAAAAGAGGGGCCCGGCAGAGGAAGGCTCTCCCGGCATCCAGCAAGCAGGTAGGGCTCTGGGGAGGGAGACAGTACCTTTCCGAGCCACGCCCCCAGCGATCCACCTTTTCTGACCAGACCCTACCAACTCATAGCAGGCTGACCAAGAGCCCTTGAATCCAATTGCTTTGAAAGACCATGAGGCTCTGGAGGCCATTTTAGATCTAACAAGGTCCCTGTCCCTTTCCCTGCTAGTAAGTAGCACTTAGCCCGAGGCCGAGCGTAAAGCCACCCTTCCTGTTTTTAAGCTGATTTTTGTTTGTCCTCTGGAAGATGTAGAAACCATATCAGCCAGTAACCCTCCTGAGTTTCAAGATGCTGCTGTATCCTCCCTCAGGCTCCTGGTTTTGAGGTGTGACCAGAGGGGAGGTGGGCTTGGTGGCATTCTTCCCTGCCTGCCCCAGGAAGCCCTGGCTGTTCCCAGGCTGTGAGTGCCTTCTTGGTCTCACCCTTCTGCACCCTTCCGTATTTCTCTGTAGCTACACTGTTCATTGTCCTCCTGCTCCTGCGCCAGCCCTTCCTATAGTCTCTCACCGCCTCTGAGCTTGCTCCAGTGGGCCCAACCCTTTGGAGACCAGATGGCTGAGACCTTCATTTAGAGCCACATGTCACCTCTCCCTGTATGCCAGGACACGGACCCCATGAGACACAGTCTCCTAACCCCTCATGTTTCCTTCCAGTCCTTCTACCAAACCCAACCCCCTTCATCCTGCACAGACTCAGGCTCCATTCTCCTTGCCTGTCAGATATAGGCAAGAGGTATGATTTTTTTTTTTTTTTTTTGTCTTTTTGAGACAGGGTCTCGCTATGCAGTTGAGGCTGGTCCTGCGTTCACTTTTGTAGCCCAGGCTGGTCTCGAACTCGCACCAATCCTCCTGCCTCAGCCTCCCAAGTGCTGGGATTACAGGGTATGATTATTGACACTGTATAGAGAGGCATGAACCTGGTATTTCGGTCCAGGAGGAAGATGGGCCTGTTGAACTTATCTGGGCAACAAATTTGAAAAACCTAAGATTCTCCTTTTATTTTTAATCCTACTTTACAGTCAAGTCAGGAGCCAGTGTTGGTCAAGTGTTGTGGAGGTAGAAAGGCATTTGGGATGAAGTCAGCCAAGAGCTAGGGATATAGCTCAGTGGTACAGCACTTGCCTGGTGAGCACAAGGTGCTGAGTTCAATTTCTGGAGAAGATAGCAAAGCTGGTTCAAGTTACTTTTTTTAATTAGCCCTGGGCTCTCAGATGAATTATGTAGTCTGTGGTTCTCAATAAACTGTTACTGCCCCCTCCCAGGGGCATTTTGAGAAAGTGGAGACACTTTTGTGGCCCCAGCAATAGGTGGTATTATTGACTGGCATCATCACAAACAATATGGGGGCTGAATGTCACAGAAGGTCCCACCTGAAATGCCCACAGCACCCTGCCGAGAAACACTGAAGCAGCCTCATTAAGCCTGCCCTTTCTGTAAGATGATTTCTCCAGGGCCAGGAAGATAGCTCAGTGGTCTAAGCACTTGCCTGGCAAGTGCAAGGACCTGTGTTCAGTCCCTGGCACTGCATGCCATGCTGGCCCTGTGCCAAGCTGGCCACCAAAACCAGGTGTGGTGGTGCATGCCTATAGTCCCAGTCCTGAGGAGGCTGAGACTCGAGGATCACTCCAAATCTGAGCTATGTAGCAAGACCCTGTGCCAAATAAATACTAAACAAAAGATTAAAAAAATTTTTTTTTTCTAAAGGTGATTTCTCCAGCTTAGGGGACTCTGTTTGTAGGACATTGTCATCCTCGCATGGCCCTCCCCTCTCTCCAGGGAGCCCAGGGACCGTAGCTTGGCTTCAGCCCTCCAGCACACAGCCTTAGGCCCATCTGCCTCTCCCACACAGTGGCGCACACTGATTGGGCCTTGTGCCCTCCCAGGACACAAGCTACCCACCCCGTCACCCCACACAGTGAGCCCACAGGCCTAGGCTTACTTTGTTGTCCCCCAGCCTCTCTGCCTCATCCTTCAGCCAGGTGGATTCTGCTTACCCTTCCTCTATAGTAGGAGCCGCTGTGGCGTCCCTCTGCCCTCCACATTCTTGTCAGAACACTCAATGTGGGACTCCCTTGGGTGGGACACAGCTGCTCAGCCAGTGTGACCATCCCTGTCCCTTCCTGGTGCTCCTGCCCTCCACACCGTGCCACCCCCTAGTCCTTCCTGATGCAGCCCTGGAGGGGCCACCATCCACAGGACACACATGGAACAAGACCGGAAATGGATCTGTGGTCCTGGCCACGGATGGTTCACAGGGCAGGCTGTGTCTCCCGCAGGTCATCATCATCATCTACTTGTCCGTGGTGGGGGCTCTCTTGCTCTACATGGCCTTCCTGATGCTGGTGGACCCTCTCATTCGAAAGCCAGATGCTTACACTGAACAGCTGCATAATGAGGAAGAGAATGAGGTAACAGGGCCCTGGTTCCAGCATGGCTAGGGCCCAGAAGAGCATCCCTTGGGACTTGTGGGAGTTGGTGTACCCCCCTCCTGCCACCCAGACTCAGCAGGGCACTGTCCTTTGTGCATCCAGAGGAAACATCAGGTGGCCCTAAATTTCCTGACACAGTGAACAGCCTCAGTGCCCAGGAAAGAGAGCTGTCTCCCTGGTACGCTGCATTGCTGGGCAGGGGAAAGCGAGCTAACCGGGGCCAGCCATGGGTGGGGACACACAGAGTCCTGCTTGCTTGGTCCTTGGTGGACTTGGATGCTGTCTTAGTGACTTTTCTGTTATTGCTGAGACAAAATACCTGATGCCTGGAATTAAGGAAGGAAAGGTTTATTTAGCTCACAGTTTGTGGAGTTTTTCAGTCTGTACTCGCCTGGCTCCAAGACGGGATGACATATGACAGGGAAATAGCTCTTGGCAGCAGAAGACAGCAAAAGGTACAAGGGCAAAAGGAGCAAATGGGAACAAGAGAGAGGAGCAAGCCCTCTTTCCCTCCCCTGTGCAGGTGACCTGACCTCGGAGGGATATAACACTCACCCCATAATCCCAGCATCGGACCCTGCATCAGTCAACACTTCTAGAAGCCCACCCTTCCATTACTGCATGAGGCTTTGAGGGGACACCTAGACACAACTGTAATAGAAGCCTCAGGTTTATTCTGTGGTCAGTGCCTACACAAATGTCTGTGACAGTGGTGGTGGTCCTGCCACATGGTGCCACGGCAGGCTGTTTGTATCGTTGCAAGCTATGCAAAGTTTACCATCACTGCTCCATAGAGGACTTGCTCTGTGGCGCTGGAGGCTGAGGCAGGACCGCAAGAGCCTGGGGAATGAGGGGGCTGGGTGTGCACCTGTGAGGAATTTGAGCATCAGAGATAGGATAGGCATCCAGGAATAGCAGCAGGCAGAGCTGGTCAGAAAGGTTAAGCCCAATGAATAGAGGCCTCAAAGGTCAAGCCATGATGTTTAGACTTCAAGTGATAAGGAGGCTGGGGAGCCATTGGTGCCAGGCAGCCTGAAAACACTTTCTGAGTCTTCACGTAGCCGGTGGCTGAGCTTTGTCCCCAAGGCCTTGCTGCTGGAAGATACACCTGTCTAGTGCAGAGTGAGTGAGTTAGATCTCCACTGCTACACATCGCTTTCCAAAGGAGCGCCTGGTGAGGACGTACCTCAGCTATGTTCTAGAAGATTTAGTCGAAGACACTTGGAGATACTTAGCTTGAACAAAACAAAGTAGAGAGTTGCCCTCAGGTAACCAGAGAGCAGAGCCTACTCCTCCCTCCCCAGGCCCCAGGGATAGAAGGAGCCACAGGTGGGCAGTAGAGGAGGTTTAACATGACAGCGGATGATGGAGTCAAGCACACAACATGGTCTCATGGTGGAATGGGTGGGCTCCCTTACAAGGTGCTAAGTTGTGGGTCGCTAGAGGTAAACAGGCATAGGCTGAGCTGCCCGTGCATGGTAAGAGCTTAAAGCTTTTCAGGTTCTGGATTAGAGGCAGGAAAGGGCAAATTCCTCACCAGAAAGCAATTCGGGGGGATGGGGGGGTGGCTCGGGTGTGCATGAAGCTGCCCAGGTGGTTTGGGTCTGGACCAGCATGAGCAGGGAGGTCAAGGGCAAGTCAGGAAGAGAGTGAGGCCTGGCTGCTCCCTCCAGCCCTGCTGCCCCTCCTGGTTATGTGCCTGCACTGTTCCCAGTCTGTCCCCAGCCTTCTGATGGCATGAATTTGGCCGAAAGAGCTTGGGCCTGGAAGGTGGTGGGGCTGGCAATTGGGTGGTCTGTGCTCAAGAGGAAAGACTGCGTGCCTACCCAGTTATTAATGTAGAGTAATAGCACCTCTGATAAGGGAGGAACATTGCTAATAAACACTCAGCGATTAGGGGTAATGTGCTAATTGCAGCCCTGGCCGAGGAGTAATTGAGAGAGGCACCTGATGATTACATGGCCTGTGCTGTGATTTCCCTGGAATGTATTACTCTCGGGCACAGCCTCTGGTGTCTCCCGCCATCCTAAATACGGAGCCAGAGGAAGGGCAGTTGCCGTCTCTGGGTCTGAGCCCATTCTCTTTCCTGCAAGAGACCTGGGTGCTCTTCACCTGGAGTCTGTCTGTGGGCGGCCTTGGAGGCAGGAGGGCTCAGGTTTGGTCAGTATCATTCTGGAGACACTACCTTAATCAGAGGGTGGATGTCTCCTGGGTGGGTTTGGCTTGGGGTGCCTGTGGTTAAGGTCCCTGTGCTTAACCACGTGGAAAGGTGCCCATGAGGACGTGGGCTGTCACAGTACTGAGCTGGAGCTGCCAAGCCCATGTGCCTTCAATAGAGAGTCCACCCTGGATGGATGGGATCCCATCCCTCCCACTTGGAAGCTCGGAGGAGTTGTACAAAATTGTGCTCATTCTCCAAGATGCAGGCTGGGAAGCAGCCAGCTCTGGCTGGTGGCATACTTGCTTGGGGGCTGGGGCAGGATGGAGCTCACCGGGTGCCCTTGAGGTGGGTTAGGAAAGGCTCTCTAGTCCTGTTGAGTGGCATCACATCTGCATTTGCTTACCCTGGGTGATGCCATGCTCTCCTGTATTCAGGCATCCCATAGGTGGTACTGTGCTCAGAGTGGCACAGACCCAGGCTGCCTGCAGATGCAGCCAAGACAGCCAAAGCCAGGGCAAGCGGCTGAGAGTACAGGTTATGGATAAGATCTGGCTTTGTTACCTGGGCAGTCAGGTGGAGGAGCTGGGTACTTTAGAGGAGCCTATGGATGAGACAAGGGAGAAATTGCCCTTCCCTTTGTGCTGGTCAGCAAAGGCAGGCCTCCTGGCAGAGGGGACCTTCAGAGCTAGCTGGGAAGGTAGACTAGAGAGGGAGTGCTGACTGCTGAGGAAAGATGGCAGCCTTAGGCTGGAGAGAGAGCCAAGGGTCTCATCTTAGCAGAGGCCAGAAACCCTGGTCCTGGACAGTAGGGACAGTCTACTGCCCCTCAGGAAGGTGGGGGTGCCTAAGGAAGGTGGGGGTGCCAGAGAGAGAGGTCCCAAGGCCTCCCAGCACTGCACTGGCAGAAGCAGAGACAAGAAAGGCCAGGTGTCCCTGGGCTCGAAGAGCCTAGCTTTCACCTCCACAAGGGAGATAGTGGCTGTTCAGTCCCTGTCCCTTAGCACATAGAAGGGTCATGGGCTATCATAGGCAGTTCAGCTGGAGCTGGTGGTTCTGTGCCCCGTCTGTAGAGGGACCCTTGGCACACAGGAGCTTGGGCTGTGCAGTGAGCCGTGACTGCAGGAGGACAGCTCTCTGGACATCCAGCCCTTCCCTGAAAGCTTGGGATGCAGTTGGAGGTGGGGTCTGGAACACAGAGGACTCTCCAGCTCCAGGGCTGCCTGGGTCCCTTTCCTCAGTTTCTTTAGCTAGGTGCTGTCTGCCATGGGGCAAGAGGACTGGAAGGGGGAGGGGATGGGGAGGCCGTCCCTGCAGCTCAGCTCCACACAGCCCGAGTCCACACAGGAGATGAAAGCCTGTCGTGCTCCCTTTGAAAGCTCTGGCAGAGCCTCAGTGGCCTGATTGCTGGGCGCTGCCTTCCCTGGGATTCCAGCAGCATTAGGACTAATCCCAGGGCTCAGACGCCCTTTGAAAGGAGGAAGCCAGCATGTTTTCTGGGACAGAAACAGCAACGGAGCTATTTAGATGTACAGGTCTGGCCCTCTTTGAAGAGACAGAAATGAGGGTTTTCTTTGCAGCTCCGGCTGGCTTTGCTGCTCACCCTGAGCTCTCTCAGGCTCTTCAAAATTCTGACCCTCATGGGGCAGTGGGTATAGTTCTGTGCTAAGTTGGGGGAGGGGTGTGCAGAAGAATCAGAGATGTCGAGGATGATGAGAATGGGGACCATGTATGGACTGAGAAGAAAGCTGGGCCCTCCAAGGACCTGATCCCTTCTCCTGGCAGAGGCTGGCTGGGCAGCTGCATGCACAGGACCCAGGCAGCAGGGCGGACAGTGAGTCACTGAGAAACCACATGCTGATGGGGGCAGCTCAGAGTCTCCTCAGAACTCAGACTCCTCAGAGTCCCAGTATGCAGTCCAGCTCAGCGACTCACTGTCCTGTGCTGGCATCAGGGAGATCCTGGAAACGGAGACGCAGGGGTGTTGCTGCAGCAGGAAGAACTAGGATTAAACCTGGGCACCCCAGGGAGACTGTGCATCACCTTTCCTGAGGACCCTGCACTCGGGGTCTTCTTCTTTGCTTGCTGTGTTGGTTGACGGGGCCAGGTCCTGCCTCCTTGCCCAGGCTGGGGAGTGAGCAAGAAGACAGGCAGGAAAGGGGTGGCTGGGTGTGTCATAGGCCCAGCCTGCTACCCCCTGACAGCCAGTATTCCTAGGGCACTGCAGAGGGTTGCCCTGGGTGCTGTGGGCCCAGGAGTACTTCCATGAAGTGCAGGCTCCCCCCAACCCCAGGCCAACAGAAGGGCCTCGCAGGAAGCACCCAGCCCTGTGGCCTTTGTGGACATTTTATTCTTGCTTGAATCCTGTGAGAAGAAACTTGCCGGCTACTTTGATTGTCCACATGGGCTCCTCTCAGGAGAAGTCAGCCAAAGGAAGATGCAGCTAAGTCCCAGGACAAGAGACACAGACATGGGGCAAGTCCTGACTCAGCCCCGAAAAGCTGTGTGGCCTTGGGTAGCAAGATGATGCCTCCTTCAGTGCCTCGGTTTCCCCATCCACAGGATGGGGATGTTACTGCCCATTTGCTAGTGTCACGAGCCCAGGTGTAAACAGGCCTGGCAGTATGCCAGGACAGGTTCCACTTCCTGGCATCATGCTAATCTGGTTGCCTGGAGACCTCCAAGGACCTCGTCCAAGCCTCCCACAGAGCCCAGCCCTCTTCTAACTGCCCTCGGCACCCTTGTGTACCTCAAGACTCAGCCTCAGAGGGAAAGGGGTTAGAAGTCAGTGGCCTCTCTGCCATCACCTGTCATCACTGCTGCCCATGAGACGGGGATGAGGCTCACCCTGGGCTTCAGGTAGGACAGATGTGGAGTCTTTAATACCTTTAATCAGACTATTAGCAATGGGAGTGTGGCGCCTCTCTGCAGTGGCTTTCCCCACTTAGGAGCTGTTTGCTGGGACTTTACATGAAGGGCTAACAAATGACGCTGCGGTAATGCGGTGAATTTTGGCACATTCCCTTAATGCCCTGCTCTTGGCTTCCCTGCCTTTCCCTCCTCACACTGCCCTGGGAGCAGAGCCGTGGAAGGGAGCATGGATGACACTTGCTCACCCTTCCCGGCCTGTCCCCAGGCCACACCCCCACCTCTCAGGTCATAGCCCGGTACCCCTCCCTGAGCCTGCAGAGACACACTGGTCCTAGGAGGAAGGAATGAGGAGGAAGAGAAGCCCTTCAGGTGCCCAGAGCCAGGATGGCTCAGTCCTTGTTGGCAGCGGCTTCCCAGGTGGGTGGCTCCTCCATGCATGTCTCATGTGCGCAGGAGGACATGGGTGCAGGCAGTGCAGCTGTGACGGGAGGCATACTTTAGCAGGCCATGCATCAGTCACTAGCCAGAGGCAGCTTGCCCAGCCACAAACTGCTTTCCACCCATTCCCCTACCTAGGTGGAGCCCAGAACTAGGGGCTGCTGCTAACCAGGCACTGTCGAATGCTGTACACCCAGTGTTTCACTACGAAGCTGCCTCTTCTGAGGGATGGGGAACCTGGTTCAGCAAAGACAGTAACTTGTCCACTGTAGATCTAGTAGAGGTTAGAGCTGGCACCATCGGGTTTGATTCCAGTATCTTCCTAACTGCAGAGAAGGACACTAAAGGTCTCTTGGGCTCCTGCTCTGTGACTATCACTTTCCTAAGTGCTTGATGTATGACTTAGTCATGCTATACTAATCATGAGCAGTGTTTTGCACACTGTGAATCACAGCCCACTGGGTCATAAAGCAATGATTGGGATTCATAATGAGGATTTTTAAGAAATGAAATGAGCAGGCTTGATGATACATGTCTGTACTATAATCCCAGTACTCTTGAGAGGCTGAGGCAGGACGATTGCCAATTCAAGCCCAGCCTGAGCAGTTAAGAAACCGTGAGACTACATCTAAAATGAATGAATGGGGATGTAGCTCAGTGTGAAAGACTGGGGTTCAATATCTCATACGGTAAAAACAAAAAACCTTCCCAAAACACATCAGGGCATATCACAGTGCATCATCTTTGCATACTGTTTTGTGTAACTTATTTTTTATTCTCTCTGTGTGTGTCTCCTAGATCAGCAGGCAATTATATTCCCACTGATAGCATGGTGGGAGAGTCTCAAGGATTGGGTTCATTAGGTCGAAGGTTGGAGACACAGAGTGGCTTGTCCAGGACATGGCTGCCAGCTATTTGAGGCCCCGGCTCATCTTTCCAGCATCGTGTTTGGACCTGTGGTTCTATCTAGGATGGACACAGGGAGCTTTGAGGCCAGAGGTGCAGGTAGCCTCTGACCCAGACATAGAACCCAGGGGTCCTAATTCCAAGCTGGTATACCTGGCCTCATACTGCCAACACCTCACAAACCTCACCTGTCCTGGCCACGAAAGCTTCCCTCAGGGTCCTGGTCCCATACCCACCTTAGAGATGAGAGTGCATGGGACAGATGGCTCAGCTGTGTGACAAGTGTGATGAAGGCCCACCGCCCTCCTCTAGCCAGCCACTTCTGCATTGCCAGCCCCTTGCAGTTTTCCCCCTTCCTCACTGCCCTCCCTCCTCCCCAGCCTGGCAGCCGTTTAGCGACAGAAGCGATGCCAGCTCAGGGCATTAGAAGCAAAGTTGCATTTACTGGGCGGCTCTGGGCTTAGTGGGATGCACTAATCTTTTAAGAGATGTATGGCAGGAGATGAGAGGCAGGGAGAGCTTGGGAGGAAATCCCCACGGGGCTGTGGGCCTGGCCCTCGGCTCTAATTCCCCCCAAAGATCAGGTTTGGGTCCTGCAGGAAATGCATGAGCTCCGGAGCATCAGAGGCAGAGAAGTGGTAATTAGTGGGGACTGACAACAGGAACAGGGAAGAGCAAAGGGGAAGGGGGAGCAGGGCGGGGCTGCAGGGAAGGGGCCAAGCTGTCCTAGGCTGAAGGAGGAGGGGGTGGCTGGGCAGGGTTAAGCCTGAAATTGCCATTCCTGCCAGCCCCTTGGAGTGATGTCATAGCCCTGTCTTACAGGGAAAGGAAGCTTGATATGTAGCATCTCCTTGCTGGCCAGAGCAGATACCAGATGATACCTCTGCCTCCCTGAGTGAGGGCTCCGCATCAACACTGAGTATTCCTCCTGAGTGTTCATGACAAGCCTGTGGGGTTCCGACCAGGAGCCTGACCCGAGCCAGCTGTGTTGGGGACTGGGGTCTGAGAACATACTCTCCCCCGCCCAGGAGGAGTGAGGCTGCATCCTGCAGACCCTGCCGTGCATGCTGCTGGCTTCTGCAGTGGTGAGGCAGGGTCTGCCAGGAACCCACAGTCCTGGGAGAGGCCAGACTTGAGCACTGCTGCTGGGGCATCCATTCCCTGCTTAACCTGCCCAAATCAGACTTTTTTTTTCCCCCACTCCAGGATGCACGCTCTATGGCAGCCGCTGCTACATCCCTTGGGGGACCCCGAGCCAACACTGTCCTGGAGCGAATGGAAGGTGCTCAGCAACGGTGGAAGCTGCAGGTGCAGGAGCAGCGCAAGACAGTCTTTGACCGGCACAAGATGCTCAGCTAGATGGGCTGGTGCAGGCAGACCAAGTACCCAGGCCAGGGCTGAACAGAGCCGGGACCACTTCTCTGCCCGCCATGCCTGTCTCCCTTTGAAAAGTTCATGACATTTTCCTTTTCTCCTCTATAGAAATGCTGTACTTGGCTTTTTTGATTAGGGCGTATGATGGGGTCTCCAGTCTCCCTTATCTCCTTAAGTCTCTGAGATAGGAGAAAGGGGGAAGGTGGGCCAAAGAGGAATGGAGACGTCGAAGGTGGCCTCAGAACTGGATGGAATTGGTTTCTTTTTACTCTGCCTCGCCACCTCTTTTGGCGCCAGCTCTTGGGAACTTTATTACCCTTTGGAAAATGGTGCTGGGTCATTAGAGGAGCACATGAGCCAACATTCAGCATGGGCTGCTGTCTGCCATGGTTCTGACCTCCCTCCTGGTCCTGCTTATGGCCAGGCCCCAGCCCTCAGGAATGGCACTGGTGGGAAGCTGGTGCTGCTGAGCCTGTGGAGGTTCTCAGGGTGCCTGGAAGCTTGGCTCCTTCTCCCTGGGCTCCTCATCCGCCATGTGCGGCAGGGCTGGACACTCCTGCCTTGTGGGCTGCGCTTCCTCGTGTTCCACCTCGGGAAGTTGGCCAGGGCCTCTTCTTTCCTAGTGTCTGCTGTTGCTGAGCCAGAAAGTCAGACACAGGCTGAGCAATGGACTCCAGCACCATAGCTCCTGTCGCTGTTCACATGTCCCTGAATGTCATTGTACCAGTGCATGGAGATAAATGTCCTGTCGTCTGTAAACCAAGGAAGCCATCATTAAATTGTCCTGTTTCACTTTCTGGATTTTAAGAGTTCTTGGGTTTTTTTTTTTTTTAATAAATAATTTGAGCGGGTGCTTCACAAGTGATCTGGTAAGCATAGTGTCCAGAGAGGGGACAGAGAACACTATCCTCAGGAGGTTCTGGCCAGTAAGTGGAGGCTTGTAGCCCCAAATTATTTGCTGCTGAGTTGTGGGATCCAAGTGGAGTCCCGGGCTCACAGAAAGCCCTGTCATCTGCTGAGGGAGACCAGCAGGCTGGGGACATTACTGCGCAAGGCTCCTTTGCTGCATAGAGCCAGGGTGAGCTGGCTCAGAATTCTCCTAAGGTATTGTTTGCTTCCATGTTATGGGGTTTGTCCTCAGTGCCCGATGTCACCCTCGTGTTCTGCAGACATAAGAGGCATTCACTGCAAAATGTCTGTAAATGAAATACAGCAGGTGTGAGGTGCCACACAAACAGGAAGACAGCATCCCAGCATCCCAGGAAGTGCAAAGCGGGCAGGGCATGGGGGTCCAACACTGGTAGAAACAGGGCATCTCTGGGACCAGAGGACTGAGCTGAAGTCTGTCCTTGGTTTTGTCCAGATAAACATGTTGAGAACCTTTGGTCAAGCTCCTCTTGGATTCTTGGAGAGACTTCTCAGGCAAGAGAAAACTTGAGGTGGAGTTCAGTTTGCAAAGATGGGCCAAGGTTCAGAACCTGTTAAAGTACTAAAGGGGACAGGAGAGGGGTGACTCGCAGATGGAGTTTGCAGGAGGGAAAAGAGGCTGAACTTGACATGGAAAGCAAGTAAGGGACACAGGTGAGAGGGCACCAAGCTAATGGTGAGATCCTGAAGGAGCTTGCTTAGCGGCATGAGGCATATGGGGTGGGAGTTGACAGAAATATGGGTGTTACATCCAAGACTGCGATAGAGGGATGGCTGCCGATCGCATTTTCACCCTCTTCGTTCCCCTGACATTTTATCAGTGACTATAAGGGCCAAGCAGTTGCCCACTGGACCTTTGGAGATAGAGATGCACTTCAAGAGACAGATGGGAGACTGGGCATGGTGGTGTGCACCTGCAATCCCAGCACTTGGGAGGCTGAAAACAGGAGGATCACTGCAAGTCTGATCTACATAGTGAGACCCTGTACTAAATTAAATATACAAAGAGACTGATGAACGCAGCACTCTCCAAAGGTGGGCCGAGGGGAACCTTAACTTGCCAAAAAAATCACTTGCCCTGAGACTCCCCTCCAAAACCACACCAATCACACTGCCAGAGGACCCTGCAGAGGTCCAGCCAGGCTTGGGGTGTCTTAACAACTTGGTCTGAAGCCGACAACTGCTAACTGCAAAGAAGCCCAACCGGAAGATTAATCTGTGAAAATTCACGAGAGATTGGGTGGGAGTGAATGTTCACTTCCGTGAGACTTCTCCTAGTAATTGCATGCCTAAGTAGGTACCAACTGTACACACAGAAGCCCTGAGTTTCGAACATGGATTCCAGAGCGCACTTTATTTTATTTTATTTTTTTTTTTTTTGGTGAATAATGGAGAGCAAACTGCCTCACCTGCCGCACCCTCGTGTAGAGGTCTCTGCTTGGGTGATCACTTGGAGCAGACCGAGACCCTTTTAGTCAGCTGTGGAAACGATCAGAAGCAGCATTTTGCACCCCATCTGTTAGAAAATGAACAGCACTTTCCTGTAGTGCTCAGAAATCCTCTTTGTCTCTCAGCAGACCCACCAGCTGGTTGCATTTGGCCCTGGTGACCAGAATCTTGGACTCAGCCTCCCTGGTTAGAGGCCAGCACTCAGGCCCCAGCAGTCAGAGGGAAGGGAGTGAGAGGCCAAGGCCAGACAGAGTCCTCACTCAGCCCAAAAGTTCCTGGGATCCATCCTCAGGCACTGGCCTGCCACACCGAGCCTGGCCTGGCTCCTCCACTCCTCCCTGGACTGCTTGCTGTTGTAAGAGACCGTGCGACCTTTGCATGCTCACAGTACTCCCCCAGAGGGCCATTCGTCTTTTCTTGAGCCTCACAAGGCAGCTTTTCTATATTTCCCCTAGGAGATTTTGCAATCTACTGTACTTCAAGAAAACTAAAGCCCATAGGTATGGTCCCTTAATGGCTTTACTCCTACCTGCAGACTCCATCATGCTCATCCTGACCAAGTTTGCTGTGGTCCCCTCTACCTGTTAATGTGCTCAAGTCTCCTGCCCTTATAAAGAACCTCTCCTGAGCTCCACATCCAGCTCTGGCTATAGTGCACTCTCCCCTGTTATCATACCCACAGCTTTCCATTGACCTTGTGCTCTCTGTAAGCCGACCTCATGATCCTAGTGAAGGTGACAGCTCAGCAAGCGACAGGCACAGAGGATGTCCCTGGTTCTTGCCTTTCTGGCCCTCACTGCTACTTTACACCATTGAGCATTCTCCTCTCTTATCCTGCAAAACAGCTCATTTTTTATTTTTACTTTAACTGATTGTATCACCACTCACCAATGTGTTGAGATCAGAAAAAAATTGAGGGTGTCAATTTTTTTTTTTTTTTTTTTTCCTGGTACTGGGGATTGAACTCTGAACCTTATACTTGCCAGGCAGGCACTTATGCTGCTGAGCTGTATCCCTGGCAAACTTTTTTTTTTTTTTTTAATTGTCTTTTTGAGACAGGGTCTCACTATGCAGTTCAGGCTGGCCTTGAGTTCACTTTTGTAGCCTAGGCTGGTCTTTAACTTGCACCAATCCTCCTGCCTCAGCTGTCCAAGTGCTGGGATTATAGATGCATACCACCACGTCTGACTCGAGGCCCTCAGTTCTTGGTGCTTCCTGATCTACAGGTTTCACAGCTGCTCATTCACAGGCACCCTCAACTTTATCCTCAAATGCATGGTTCTGGACTCCCTCTCCTCACCCTCCCTGTCACTGCCTTAGCTCAAGCCTTTATCATTTCTCGCTCTTGTCAGGAACCTCTGGAGACTTTGCATCTATTCTGACCATGTGACTTCTCTCTCTCTCTCTCTCTCAACTTCATGGCACACCCCCCCCATTCCTCAAGAGTGAGTGGTATTAGCTGGTCCCTATAGATGTGAGCTCACCCAGGTGGATGCCAGGCCCTCCATCCCAACCAGGCTGTGATCGTGAGCTGCACCTAAGGCTTCTGTTTTTGCCAAGCTGGTTCCCCAGCAGCCCCTAGTTTGTTAGCCCTGCCCTGGGCTTTGGGTGTGGTGAGCAGGCATTGGGCTGGAAGAAAGAGCTGAAGGTATAGAAGGGGAGCACCCCCAACCTGAGCTCGCCAGCTGGCACAAGCTTGAGACTTCCCTGGCACAGGCACTTATAAACGGCCCCAAAGTCAGTAGATGGAGTGAAGAGTGTGAGCCCAAAAGCTGGCACCTGCCTGAATTCTCCACCCAGCTGAGCCTGGCAGACCTGTGGCCTCTCTGTGTGGGTCTCCTTGTCTGTAGTGGGAACAACACCCAGGGCCTGGCCAGAAGTAAATTCTCATCAAGCATGACTGCCATAGAAGGGGTTAGGCAGAGGCCTCCCTAAACTTGCCCTCCACTTAGAAACTCAAGTGGTACCTAGGTCTGGTAGCTGGTGCAAATGCTACTGGCCAGGCAGCTTTGTGTAAAGTGTCAAACCCTGCAGGTGAGTGTGGTTGGTTCTCATTCACATCACTGTGTTACAGTGTAGCTTCCTGCGCATTAAGTCATCGAGTGATGGTCCAGATTCAACAAGATGCCCTGCTCCGTGCTCCTCAGGGGCCCCTAGACACCTGGGTACCCTTCCCCTCTGCAGCATCCCACCCTGGCTGAAGTTCACTTCTGAGCCTCCTGGGAGTGAGTACTTCCTCAGGCCCAAGAGGGAGACCCTCATCTCCCCTCCTGGGACACAGAACTGAACAAGAACTGAGGCTGGAGGCTGAGGAGGCTGGGCTCCTGGAAGCTGAGGGCTTCCCCAGCTCATGGCACCACAGGGGACATGGAGGGCCAAAGCTCCAGGTTGGGGGTCAGGAGTCCTATAGTGACCTCAGGCAATGCGAACTTTCTCTCTCAACCTTGCCTCAAGTGGACAAAGAGACCCAAGGCTTCCAGAAGTCTGGCTCGCATAAGTGAGGAGATTTGAGGCTAGACTCAGAAGAATTATTTTTACTGAAATAGTTATGTAACTATTTTAATGTGTATTAGAAAAAAAAACATAATCATTGCATCCATGGTTTTGTGGAAACTGATGACGGTGAGTGAAAAGGGGCAGTGTGGTGAGCATATGTTTAAAAATGTACTAGGCAAACAGTGAGTAGAGAGGGTGTGAAGGGAACTGGGGAGCCACTGTGCCCTCCTGATGCAGCTCTGGAACCAAGTGGCCTCACAGGTGCCTTCAGAGCTGGCATCCTGCTCACTTGTGGTGTTAGATTCCTGGCTAACAACAGGGGTGAGAAGAACAGGAGGAGTTTCCTCCAGGTGTCCTGCCATGGCCCAGGAGGCACTCACTCTGAGACCTCTCGCTGTTCCCAGATCTGCCAGGCACTGCTGTGGTGGTCAGAAAGATGGACATAGCCAGGCTGCCTGGCTCCAAGTCCCTATGTTCACTCCTCCTCATGTGTGTTCCTGGGCAGATCAAGTTGTGTTCCTTGCACAGCTGACGAGTGGGAACAGTGACTTGTCTTGTAGAGGACTGACTGTAAGGGGCAAGGCTCAAGGTGCACAACACCCCTGGCATGCAGTAGGCTCGGTGGGTACAGATGCCTATTGGTCTGGATGTGCATCTATGGGGTGGGGAGCACGGCCTCCCCACTGCAGCCGAGGGGTCTCCAGCGGCTGCTCAGCCCACTCTCAGGCTAACACACAGGTCTCAGCTTCCAGGACAAGTGTCCTTCCTAGGTCAGCAATTCTCCCCAGACAGAGCTGGGCTCTCTGCAGCGTTCCCAGGAGTTCCTCGAGTGTCCCTGGGGAGGGCCTGTAAGCCAGGCTCCAGCTTGCTCAGTTTGCCCCCAACCACAGTTACCCGGTCACCTCCAGGAGCCCTCTTCCACTGCGCCTCTGAAGAGCCACTGCAGCCCTCCTCCCTCTCCATCCAGCCCAGGGCTGTCAGTCATCACCTGCCAGCCCTGATTTCCACCTCAGTATTATGAAAGCCACTCTGGAGGTAGTCACCTTCCTGGGCCATTTCTCCCACAGAGGCCCCCAAGGTTCAGAATATACTTCTTAAATGCTAATCCAGCTCTCCTGCTGCAGCAGACTTCCCCTGCTCAGGGCACCGAGCTTCCCCTGCCCCTGGAACCCATGCCTCGTTGCTCCCTTGGCCTTCCCCTGGGAATAGCATCCGTGCCCCTCCTAGGCCCCAGCCAGGAGCTGCAAGCCTCTTGCCTGGACTCGGGGCAGCCAATCACCGCAGGCCAGGATGGCCCTCTCTCCTGCTTGGGAGCTGATCCCAGAGCAGAGGCACCCCCACTCCTGTTCCCTCCCCTTCTGGGTGTGTCACTGCTGTTTGAAGCTTAATCAGGTAAAGTGTACCTGGCTTCTGGTGCTGTGGTGGGGAAGCCAGGCAGAGGCCGCCACAGGTGCTGCAGGGCAGGCAGGCGCACGGGAGTCCTGCAGTCCCCTGGGAGCCACGGGCTAGGATCAGCTGCGCTGGAGAAGCGAATCCCAGAGAAGCCACTGGTAACTGTGAACGCTGAGACCGAGGGATGCATTGGAGTTCAGTGATGACCTAGGGAGGGGTGGGAGGCCAGGAGCATTTACTCAGGGATCAGTACCCCTAGTGGCTCTCCTGCCCCAGGGGAAGGAAACAGTCCTTCCACCTCTGAGGGGAGAAGGGCAGACAGATTAGCTGTGCCTCCAAGGCCATTGCCACCAGCCTATGCTGGCCCGGGAGAGCCCACTGGCTTTGGTCTGATGCCTGTCATTGTCCAGAGACTACAGTGGATTTTCTGAAGGGGAATCAGTGAGGGGAGGCTTTCTTGGGAAGGAGCAAAAACATGCCAAGGGTCCGTAGGGGAGAGCTTAAGCCTGGTCTGAAGTTGAGAGCAGAGCTGGTTCTAGGAGGTACAGGGCAGCAGTGAGAGACGAGGCCTCCTGAGCACACTGCTTGGGCTCAGATCCAAGCTTTGTCACTGAGCAGCTGTGCGACCACAGCCCATTTGCTTATGCGGGTCTCTGTGCCAGCCCTGGTTAAATGGGTTAAAGACAGTGTCTACCTCTTGTAACTACTGTGAGAATCAAATGAGCAAAGCACTTAGACTAGTAGCTAGCACAGGGAAAATGCTCTCTTTACATATACACTCTCTGTCTCTGTCTCTGTCTGTCTGTCTGTCTGTCTCTCCCTCCTCTCTCTCTTCTCTCATGCACATAGGCAAACACTCTTGGGCCTATTTTTGTTGTTCATTATACTATTTGCTGGAAGTATGTTCTCCCCTGAGCTCACTTGAGCTCTGAGTCCTGGTTCCTTCATCTGTAAAAACGATGGGAAGTCACCTGAAAGGGAAGTTGAGGCAATGAAATAAATTGCGAGCACATGGAGGGTGTCCAGCGAAGAGCCATCTCATCTCTTTCCCTGAGATGTGACTCAAGATTACGCTGTTAAAGCGCCGTACTTCTGCCCACTTCTGCTTGTACTTTTTATGCTGCCCCTAAAGGAAGCAGTTGACATGGTTGGGTTTTGTATTTTCAGGGCCCTGACGTCTGCCTGACTGACTGACCACAGACATCAGGCATGACAGACATGGCTCATGAGAGTGGCAGCTCTGCCATAGCTATGTACAGGGTGAGTGACATGCACCTAGGACTGCAGGCCTGTACGCTGGTTCACCTCTACACCTGAGCCTGCTCTTGGCCGTGTGAAGGACGCAGAGAGCAGCGCCTGGCCCTGTTGGTGATGGAAGAGTATAGGGTGCTGTTTGGCCTTTCCAGGGACTCTCTACTTCTTAAGAAAGCAAGATGCGAACGTGTGGCAAGCTGAGAGGGCACTGTGATTAGTGAGGGCCCACGCATAAAGGCTCTAGAGTTCTGAGGCTGAGAAAGAACAGGGGAAGCAGAAGGCAGCACAGAAGGCTCTGAGTTCCAAGAGGAGATGGGGATCGGGGTGGGCGGAAAGGCGCACAGCCAGCGCTCCTGGAGGGAAGCTGCTCGTGAGCACAGACTTTGAGGGGACAAGGCAGGAGCTGACGGGGAACAGAGAAAGTGGAGGCGGGCTGGCTGGTGTGGGTGTCAAGAAGGCAAAATATTCGGGGATGCTGGGACCAGCAGTCCCCTGGGAGCTGTATGTGTCGAGCAAGGCACTGTGGACAGCAGGGAGGAAGTGACTGTGGGACAAGGCTTTTGGAAGATGAATAGGGTTATGTGCATCTGAGGAGTCAGTACAGGGCAAGACCAGAGCAGGGAGAGCATTAGCAGGTGCAGACACTGAAGCTGCTGCTCACAGAGCCCTCGGCAGCCTTGAAGGCCTGACCTCCTTGACCTTGACCCTGGGAAATCAATGCTACAGGGGAGGAGAGAAAAGAGGCTTGCTCGAGGTCCTACTGCTGGAAGCCGCAGAGCCTGGTTCTGAGCCACAGCCAGCTGTCTCCAGAAGGCCCCGTTATAAGCCGAGTTGCAATGAAGTATGGAGAACACATGAGGCCAGTGGGAAACCCCAGGGACGTCCCAGATAAGCAGGGAGCTTCAAGGACCTTGGCCACCATGGGAAGGGCCTGGTGGGGGTAGGGGTGGGCGAGAAGTGGGGACACAGACTAACCTGGGCGCAGGTCTCAGCTCTTTTGGCTTCTGCTTCCTCCCATGGAAGGTGCTGAGAACATGGCAGGGACCCACTGAGACTCAGATGACAGCCTGTGTGTGAAGCATCACAAATGCTCAGCCCTGTTGGTCTTCTTGCGCTTCCCTTCCCTCCCTGTGACAGGTGCCATGGTCCCTTAAGCTGCCTCTCAAGAGGTGACTTCCTACTTACAAATTCTCTCAATCTGTAACTGAAGCCAGTTGGCCTTGAGTTTGGGGAATGTCAATCTTTTCCTCTTTGGTTCCCTAAAAGTCTCTCCCCTAATCCCTACCCCCTACATCACTTACGTAGACTTCTTTTGTGGAGAAATGAGTGAGAACCCCTTAAGGTCTTCCTCTGTTCCCTGAGCTGCTTCCTGAGATGGATCTGAGCATGGCTCTGCCTGAGGTCAGCACCGGGGGCCAGGACAGCAGGCTCGGGGAGGAGATGGCCATGCTGACAGCAGGCAGCTCACAGGGCAGGGGCCTGGAGGCCTGCTGGGCAGCGTCGGGGTCAGCGTCCCTGCAGCCCAGCCCCAGCTTCCATGACTTCCCAGCCTATGACTCTAGTTCCAACACTGACTGACTGCTCCACACTGTTGGAGGCTCCATCTCAGCAGCTTGAAGGTCTTCAGCTAAAGCTGATTTCTTTCCCAGAACTTCCTGCTTCACCCTGACCATGCCTTCAGGATGCTCACAGGACAGTTTCCTTTTCTCTCTGTGTGTCCTTTTTAAGAATACATATCAATGAATCTAAAAGTACTGGCACCTACCCCACACCAGTGGTCCTCAGGACAGGGATGACAGCAATGTGCATCTGGACTAAGAGGGTAACAGCCCTCTCAGGTTCTATCCTCTGCTCCGCCCTTCCCCCACCACCCTGCGATGCTCCCTGCCAGCCTGGGGCTGCTGGACTCCTCTGAGGAGCCCCCTCTTCCCTGATATCCATGGTAAGGAGTAGCTTTCCCTGTGTGTCCACTGAGTCACACTAGCACACGTATAGGTGGTTGTGGGTCAAGATTCCAGCTGTCCCAGCTTCTAAGCCACAGCTACCTCCTCCTCCTTTTGGGATTAAAGAGTAAGGCAAGGGAGTAGGAGTAATGTATGACACGGACTTTTTGTCTTCTGAATCTCAGTCACCCCAGAGAGAGCATTATTGATTGGCCAGTCCCAAACTGTGCACCAGGTTCTCATGAATCCCAAGGTCAGCCCTCATCAGCCATCTGACCTTGGGACAATTACTTTACCTCTCTGCGTCTCAATTTTCCTATCTATCAAATGGTGTCTGCCCTGCCAGGAACACTAATGTCTGTATGTTTGTGCACACACATGCAGGAGTGTCATTTAGACTGGTCATGGACATGGAAGGGCCACAGAAGGGCTAGCTGTTCTCTGGCCCAGGTATGCTCTGAATTCCAAGCTCCCAGTGGGGCCCGAGAGCAGGTTAATGTCTCTGAATGCAAATCTAGCAGATCTACTAGTGATACATGCAACAAGCTGTCTTTCCCAAAGCTCATTGCATGCTTGAAAGGATATCTGAGAAACAGGCCCGACACTCTCTGCCATCACACAGCGAGGGAATGGCCCCTGCTGCTGGCTGCTGCCTTTAACATGGCAATTGCTAAGGTCAGTAATGACAGCCTTTTGCGCTCTGTCTGGAACTCTACAATTCACAGAGATCTCACCAGCTTGCTTATTTGGCCATCATCTCCAGTCCTGGGTGTCTTGGCCCCAGTACTGCCCAGTCCTCCCAGCTCTAGAAAGTCAGGAGCAGGGCTGGCATGGGAGCACAGCGTGACTCCCTTCTGCCAGCATCAGGAGGGTGCTGTCCTTCTCTTGATTCCTTTCTGCTTTCACCTTCCAGGCAGGACTGGACTCTGCTGTGTCTATGGTGAGTGGCGCTTACTCAGGAGACCAAGTGCCTGGGTGCAAATCCTAACTCCGGCCTGTATTAGCTGTGTGACCTTGTGCACGAGGCCTCCCTATTCTGGACCTTGGTCTCCTCACTGGTGAATGAGGGCAAATATCAGTCCAGACATTTTAGGGTTGTAGTGAGAATCATGGCACCCTTATTGCAATGTCTGGCACACAAGTAAGCATGGGGTGGGTGTTGGGCATGGCTACTGACTTCTAGTCCTTGGCCCCTGAGCAGGGAGGCGCTCTAAGAGTTTCCTTCCAGCACCCTGGGGGGCTCAGAGGAAATGGTGACGCCCACCTCCTCTCAGTGAGAGGATCCCACGGGGTTAAGAAAGCAGCACCCCAAGCCAAAGGGTGGCCCCTGGAAGGCACCTAATCCACACAAGCCTTCCCTTCCGCACCTCCCTCTTCTTTGAGATTCTCTGTGAAATGACAACATGTTTGAGGGGATGGCTTGGTCACCCCGTGCCAAAGCTCTGCAGTGCTTTCCACTTGGTGACAGTGGCTGCAGACGGGCTGCTTGGGAACAATCAGAGGTTTGCAAAGCTGAGGCAGAAGGAATAGCATGGAGCTTGGCGCATGGGCTGAGCAGGGGCAGGGCCTTGTTCCCTGAGGCCGAGGCAGGAGGGCAGAGTGTATCCATGCAGAGGAAGAAGCGAAAGGTGTGCACAGCTGGCCTGTGGTGCCTGGTCTCCTCAGCCCGACTCTGGGGCTGCGGACCCTGCACTGGGCGTGGTCTCACCAAGAAATGACTTGAACAATATGGGTTTGGAAGTGTGGGACATATGCATGGTGCAAGTGGAGAGGTCATCCTAGAAACACAGGCTAAAGGCAGGCCTCTAACAGGAGAGTCATAGCCTTTTTTTTTTTTTTTTTTTTTTTTTAAAGGGGGCTTACTCTGGAGGTGTTAAGGCAGAATTTCCTCAAGTGCTTTCTATTTGACGTTAGGCTTAAGAATTTTAAAAAATGTGTCCATTTGGAAATTCTGGTTAAAAGGCAAACAGGCTTCTTAACTGCTGGGTTTCCTCTAGGAGGCAAATGTGCCCCAGGCATTGCCAGGAGGACGACTCCCAATTGTGTTGCTCTGAGTATCTGACCAAGGACTTTTCGCAGAAAGGCTCTGCGGCCACCTAACCTGGAGGCAGGAGGATGTGTGAGCAGGTGCCACAAAGCTGGTGCTGTCACTTGGAGTCCTTTTCCTGGCAGCAGGGTGGATAGGAGGGCAGAGCACTCTGGGGGTAGACTTGTTGCCGAGCACCTGTGGAGGATCTTGCAGGGGGAGGGAGGAGCAGAGGCGCTGGCCTGAGCTTGCTCTCCTTCAAGCTGCTTCTGGAGCCAGCAGCCTCCCATTGCAAGGGGCCAGTGCAGCCAATATCTGACCCCAGACCTCTAACTCTGGCTCCTTTGAAAACAGTGAGAAAGACTGAGAAAGTAAATGATGTTGTCTATTCTTTAAGCAGCCCACCCTATTCTAAGATTTGGTCTGCCTTTGCTGAATGAATAGCTCAGCCCTTCCGAGGTGGCCCAACAGGTGTTAATCAACAAATGTTTATTAAGCCTGAATTGTGTGCCTCAAAGACGAAGTGTAAGGCTGGAGTTCTTGTGCTTAACTTGCCAGTAGGGCTGGGCAAGGGGCAAGAAGAATCTTGGGAGACCACAGGAATCTATGACTGGGGCGAGGGAGCCTGGTAAACTCAGGGTGCCTGGGAGAGGGCCAGGACAAGGATCAGCAGGCCAGTTATAATAGCCAGCCACAGCAGGCTGTAATAGCATCCCCCATCCATCAGGAGGGGGTCACAATTAGAGCCTTCATGTGACAGGATGGGGCCCATGCCGGTGAGGCAGGCATCACACCCTGTGCAGTGAGCAGTGGACCAAGGCCTGGGCCCTCCCCCACCACACTACTGACAGGTTAGCCCTCTGCTCTGCAGTGGATTTGAGACCATAAAGCCCTTTGCACAGTGTCTGGTGAGAGCTGACCCACCACAAAACAGTAGCTGTATGGGGCACAAGTGTGCCCATGTCACAGGTGTGACATAAGGCTTGGTGGAGAATGCCTCCTGAGAAGGCTGGGTGACAGGATGCCCGGGACCTCCTGCCTGCCGCTGGCACCCTGACTGGCTCCCCACTCAACAGCATTCTCTCAGCAGTGGCCACTGAGCTATTGCACAGGGAGAAGGCTGCTGTATGCCATTTCTTACTCCGCTGTATTCTGTAAATTGCCTAATGCTGAAACAATGAACTAATTTTATTTTTTAAAGCATGTTTCATTATACCTATTTTATGGGTATATCAGGAAAATTTAAGTGATACGAATTCCTTCATGAACTGAAGGGGAAAAGAGACAGAAAGCTCAGTAGCTTTTCCTGGAGGGTCCTCCCTTACCCTGAATTTTCCAAAACACTCAGGGAATTACAGTCATGGGCACCATGACCTGGAACCTCACCCACCTGCCGCTGCCATTGCTTCTGCTCACCACACAGTGGCGCTATTGACAGCTGGTTCCACTCAGGCAAGTGAACTGAGCCTGAAGGAAGGTTTGGCTGCGGGCAGTGTCTGCCCTACTGGTTTCCTAAGCCGAGGCAAGGGGGCTCCTGGGAGGTAGCTTCTGGTGCTTGACTCAGTTCTTTTCCCAGCGACAGGACTCTGTAAGCTACCCTGGTAAGAACATCTTCCAGGGAACTTTATCTTCTCTGTACAACCAAAGTGACCGGCAATACTCTTGCCACAGCAGAGGTAAACACCAGTACTAGAATGTTAGTCTGCAGTGGCACTTCTCTCCCACAGGAATCATAATCTACTAAGATCGTTTTGTTAGACCAATGAAAACCTTTCTGATTCTTTGATCAGGGTGAAGACACTAGGAGAAATCCTGGGGAAAGAGGAGAAAGTTAGTTATTCTTTATTAGTCCACTATTATTAACTATGGCACCGTGAGCAGCTGACTGAGCCTTTTGCACCTTTGCTGTCTCACCTAGGAAACTGGATAATATGAACAAGAATGGTGTAAGAACCAGTGAGATGACTCGTACCCAGTGCTTCGCAGTGTCTTGTATATCATAAGTGATAAGAAATAGCTGTGGTTGTAGGTATTTCATGGTAGTGCTCATTGACTGCTTTACGCCAGTACCAGGGCAGTCCCTGTGTGCAGAAGGCCTCCCGTGTATTTCTACTGAGTATCATGCTGCTTAGCAATGATGGGTCAGGCCACATCGCTTGGCTCCTGTATAGGGCAGAGGACCTGTGAGGGGGAAGAACCTCTTCACTCACAGGTGTGTTCCTACTTGCTCTCCCTGGCCAGGTATCCATTCTGTTCTAGCAGTAGAGACGAAATTCACAGAGCAACCCATGGTTCCGCCATGACACTTCTTTCCAGAGCCAGTTTTATGAAAAAAAAAAAAAAAAGGTAAATAGGACATGGGTTATTTAATTTAAAAATAAATAAGCTATGAGTATTTTAACACCAACAAAGGTTAAATCATCTCTCTTAAAAATTGTCATTTATGCAAATACATTTCTAACCTCTATCAGATCAAAGTTTAAAGAATTAAGTTGACTATGACCAGATGGGTAACACGTGGGAGGGAACCGCCTGGATCCCAGAGTTACAGAGGAAGGTTGCTAGCAGGTAGGCTGAGCAGGCTCCATGTGCCCAGTACTGAATGAAAGCCTGAGGGAATGGGCACTGAGGAAGCAGACACCAGTGTGGTCCTCTGGGTGCTCTGGATGAATCTCAGAATTCACAGTCTTGAGCTAGGAGGCGCCACAGCATGCCAGAAGCTGTATCTGTGCCCTTCCCTATGGATGACAGGGCTGGGCAGAGCAGAGAGGGGCACCGAGGCCCCAAAGCCAGAGTCAGAGTGAGATGTGAGGAATAAGCAGAGCGTGGGAAGCATCACTGACCTGGCGGAAGCATGTGTTCGTTTGGAAGAGGAGGTATGGCAGCACCTTTTCTTTAAAACACTGAGGAGCCCTCGGAGGCTGTGGAGAAGGGCAAGCATATGGGAATCGGTTCTGTTCTCTCCTGCATATTTATTTACTTGAGAACACCCACAAGTATCACAATGCTTTGAATCCTTGATTTCTTTTTTTAGGTTCTGATTGAGCATGGAAGACAAAGCTGGCTAGGAACAGATTAAAGGTCTGCAAAAGGACAAAGGCAGGAAGACACAGGAGACACTCCAGGGAATCCAAGTGTGCCACTGACCTACTCGCCAGGGAGAGAGCAGGCCCCTTTCTGTCTCATGGATCTTAGTCCACTGCCCATGGCCCCACACTTCCTGGTTTCTGTGGACACAGTACTCACCTGTTCATTCAGAAAACAGAGATAAGCAGTAATAGTGTGATGAGCATTAGGATGGCGTTTAGGGACACTAGGCACGCTCAAGAGAGGGGAGCAAGGGCAGAGCAGCTTCCTAGGAGAAACGACACTTAACCTGGATCTGATAATCACTGGTGAGGAGGCTTGGTGGCATTTAAACTCAACACAGACCAATTATCTCTGAAATAATAGCTTCCTAAAACCTGGGAAAAGCTACATGTAATTAAGTCCCACCCTGACAAGCCCCACTCCCACCTAATCCCCTCTCTCACTTATTCAACAAGGTCTGTGGAACAGTGTTACTTACCAGCGACAACTGGCCTTGGGACATGCAGCAGTGCAAGGACAGACTTCTCTGTAAAAAGAAGCCCAGGGTGGGGGGAGGGTGGACCCAGGACTCACATGGATTGGGCAGGGAAGGTGTTGGCCATTGACTCTGCCCCACAGAGGGCTTTGAAAGTGCCAACACTACCTGAGTTTCTCTTGATGAGGGTTAATTTAGGATTGCTGCTATAATCCCAACTGCTAGTAGGCTATTTCTGAGCCCCTTTCAAATGTTTGTCCCTAGAAGTGATCTAAATTCTCAAAGCAAATAACATCATGGGGCATTTTTATACTTGATCTTATCAGAAAGGCTGCAAAGGGAACACTGGACACTTGCTTCAGCCAAGTCCCAGAGGCAGTGTTTTGGGTACGCTTTTTCCATATTTATTTCTCCTCTTTTATTGATCTCTTCTGAAGGATGTTTGCAGTGTTTCCGTTTATGGAAATCAGGACTCAAGGAGGCTATTCAGGGATGATTTGAACGCCAATCTGCACATCTCCAGAAGCAACACTCCCTCCCCCTCACGGTGCAACAACCCCTTGGGGGCCTGAGAGGGACACAAAGAAGTCCCTAACACAGTCATTATCCTCTTTTTTTTAGAAAAAAAAAAAAAAAAGAGGGGAAAAAATCCCCATGTGCTGAGCTGAGCTGGTGCGCTCCTGACAGCTGCCTTCAACACAGCACCCTCAGACAGCCTGGGGATCTCCAAGGCCTGAGGAACAAGAACCAGGCACTGGGGCTGCCCCTACATACACTGACGTGGAGGCTCACGGCTAGTGTCAGGAGGCGGTGCCCACGCAAGGCTGCAGGGAGCAGGTCGCACAGCCCTGCCACTGCCTGTGAGTGCAGTGGAGGACTGCGAGGGCCTTCAAAGATCTGTAGCTCCAGAGTGGTTGGAAAGCAGACCTGCGGAGCCACTGCAAGGGGCCACGATTCTCCAGAGCAATGGTTCGCATCAGAGAGTCCCTGGAAGCCACACCAAGGGACAAAAAGAGACCCTAGCAAGTGCTGTTGGCAATGTGACTTGTCCCCGTTGTCAGACCGGGCAGACCCCTAGCAGGGACCACTCAGGGCCCTTCTCACTCTGGGTCCAGCTACCCGTGACACCATGAACAATAACTTCTGCCGGGCCCTGGTGGACCCGAGGCCTGTAGGGTCCCCTAGCTGCATGCAGCTGGGCGTCGTGCCCCCACCCAGGCCGGCGCCGCTGCGCCCGGCCGAGCCCCTGGGCAATGCGCCCTTCCTGCTGTACTCCACTCCTGCCGAGCCGCCTTACTACGAAGGCTACGCTGGGGTGCTGCCCTACATGCCGTTCCCTGGCGCCTTCGGGGTCTACGACTGCCCCTTCGAGCCCGCCTTCATCCAGAAGCGTAACGAGCGCGAGCGGCAGCGCGTCAAGTGCGTCAACGAGGGCTATGCGCGCCTCCGCGGCCACCTGCCCGGCGCTCTGGCCGAGAAGCGGCTCAGCAAGGTGGAGACGCTGCGCGCTGCCATCCGCTACATCAAGTACCTGCAGGAACTGCTGAGCGCGGCCCCCGACGGTAGCCCTGGCCCCGCGCCGCCCGCAGCTCCCCGACCCGACTGCCCCGGCGAGGACGAGGCTCTGGCGCCGCCCTCGCTGGTGCCCGAGCCTTCGGAATCCTCCCGCTTCTCCTGCTCGCCCTTCTTTGAGTCAGAGGAATCTAGCCACTGATGTTCTGCAGCCAGCTAACTCCGGGGAACCGCCCACCCGCTCCCCACCCCACTCCCATTCTAAAGCTTGGAGGTCGGGGGCGCTCCCAACCCCACCAGCTTGGGTCCAGACAGAGCATCTCTTGAGTGCCTTCCTGCCTGCTGCCTGGGACAGCTGCAGGGGGCCACCCAGGATTGACGCTCCCTGGGTCAAACTCCTGCCATGCCTCAGCCTGCGTTGGAGGAATTCAGAGTCCAGCCTGGCTCTAGAGGCTCTACTCTCTACTCTGTTGCTGCAGGGCAGCCCCGTCTCTTCAGCCCCCTAGAAGCTTGCAGAGCTTTGATTCGGATGCACCCCACCTGGATGCTTGACTTGCTCAAGGAACTCGTTGTGCCTTGAAGGAGGGACCTAGCCCTGCAGGGACACAGACATTCTCGGAAGGAGGCCACGTGTCTACTCATGGGTCTCTCTGGCTTTCCTGATCATATCGCCTCCCCCACAATACCCCATCCCTCCCTGTGGCCTCTGGGATTTTCCTAGGCTGAATACAGTACCTACCCGAAGGCTTGCAAGCCGTCTGGAGTCCACTGGCACTATGTTTGCACCAGAGAGCTAAATAAAAGAACGGTGCAGTGTTGTGATTCTCAGACCTTTGTCTCTGCTGACACTTGGCCCCAGTTCCTTTCTCATGGACAATGGAGCTCATCGGGCTGGGGTGTGTCGCGGGGAAGGTGTTCTCTTAATGTGTACGGTGCGCTTGGTACACACTCCAGCATGCAGGAGGTACAGTCTCAGATCCTCTTGCTGCTAGGGGAGGGAGGAGGCCTAGTGTCACTGTGAAGTGTGACAGTTCAGGGTCAAGAGTGAGTGCTTCTGAGGTTGTCCTGGGAGCCTTCCCTCCCAGCCGCCCCAAGCAGTTCACTGTTCCCTAACAGAGGCCAAGCATGATCAGGGAAGGACGCGGAGGCTTGCACAGATCTCTGCAGGTACTGAGATAGGCGGTAGGGGGCGCTATGGAGCTGTGCTGAGCTAGGCCATCCAGCGCTCTCAGGACAGTGTTGCAAGGCCCCGGTCTGAAGTTGGGGACTGCACCCCTTAGTTGCCCCTTTTCTGAATTCTATTGCCCCAGCCTTGACACCTTGTGTCAGTCACCTATGCCCCTGTGTTACTCTAGGCCTGTGTGTGAGCTCCTTTCCCAGCCCCCACCTTCTTCAGGGGACGAATTGGGATGTTAGTGGCGGGGCTGGGAGGAGTGACAGCTGCCTGGCCTCAGGAGCTCAGGCTGGGCAGCAGGGAGCCAGAGGAGGCTAATTTTACTCGCTGGGAGCAGGAAGAGTAATCCTCCACCCCCAGTCCTGTCCCCAGCAGGCTGGCTCAGCAAGACAGGCTCAGCCAGACCTAGTCCCCAAGGCGGGGGAATTGGGGACGCAGGGAAAAGGCAGTGGGGTGAGGGAGTGGGGAAACAGGGGTTTGCTAGGGAAGCCATGGAGCCATCCTCACCCCAAGATGAGAACCTGAGGAAGAAACAGCCCAAGAAGCCTGTTCCTGAGATTCTGCCCAGGCCGCCCCGGGCCTTGTTCTGTCTGACCTTGCAGAACCCCTTGAGGAAGGCCTGCATCAGCATCGTGGAATGGAAGTATCCTTCGAACTGGCAGTGAGGGACTATGTGTGACGTGGGGGTGGTCACCAAGCATGGACTTGGAGGGTTGGGGTGGCTGGGCTTTGGGCTGGAGTGAGGGCCTGAGGAACCTCTGGGAAGGAAGAAAGACCTATCCCATGCCAGAGAACAGGGGTTGGAAGGTTTCCTGAGGTTTGAAGGTCCTCCAACCAGAGAGACCATCTACCATGTGAGGGAGGGGTCTGTGCCTTGGGCCTTAGCACCATGGGGTGCCCCTCAGGATTTTGAAGTCATGGTCTCAGTTTGGAATAAGATGATGGGGGTGGGGAGCAATAGCCTCTTTGTGCAAATCAGCTCCCTTGATGAGAGGGGCAAAGGTGAAGAGTGTGACATTGAAGGAAGGCTTCCCTGGGCCCAGGCCAGGCTAAGGAGTGGAGCTGGAAGAGAAATGGGTTTGAAGGAAGGCCTGTCCTTAGCAACTCCAACACTGGGCCCAGTCTGGCTGCTTTAGCTCAGACTTACTGCCCTGGGGACAGGGACTTCAAATGGCCTTTTATTTTGTCTGAGCTCGGAGAGGAGGAGGAAGAGTGATGAAAATATCTGGGGGAAAGGAGGAAGAAGCTACAGAAGAGAGGTAGCCTATGTTTAACAGATTCTGAGAGGGTCAGGAATGCTTGAAATATTTCTACAGGGCTGTGGAAGATGGGCTCCCTCCAGCTGCCCTTTGGAAGATGGGAGGAGGAATAACTAGAAGGCAGTGGAGAGGGAGTGTGGGGTCAGGTCAGCCTGGCTCTCCTTATCAAGCTCTGGGATTCTCCTTCCCTGCCTCGGTGGCCAGAGCAGGCCACCTAGGCCACTTCTCCCTTTTCTCCATCTTCCCTTCCCCAGGCCTTCTCTTGCTGTAAGCTTCTGCCACAGGCCTTGTCTATTCTCTGACACTAGAGCTTTCTGGGAAGGAAATGGGATTGTTTAAGCCAGCCCTTTTTGGCAGGGTGCCTCCCCATACCCTTCCCCCAAACCACACACTACCAACCTCTTTTTCCTTCCCTAGCTCCTTCCATACCCTTGCTTTCTAACGAAAGCAAATCAAGAAAAGTAGGAGTCTTGGAGAGGAGTGGTGTTAGTGGGTACACGCTTGTAAGCACATGGCCCTGAAGATTCAGATTTCGTCTTTCCATCTTCCTTCTCTCCAGGCCTGCCCTGAGGGAGCTTCATTCAAATCTGCATCTGACTCCCAGTCTTATTGGACATTTCTCTAAGGGACCTCTCAGAGGGCTGCCTGGCCACTATCTCAGAAAGCCCTGGCTCCATGGGAGGGACAGACAACAGGAGTGCTTAGAGTGGAGGAGCAGGTTGTGCTGGGATTCAGCCTCCTGTGGTCTGCAGGAGCCAAAGAGGAAGTACCCGTTCTTGAGGGAGGAAGCCAAGTGCCCAGGTGGGAGCCTGTAGGCCAACAGGGATAGACCCTGTGGCCCTAGACCTCAGGAGAAATGCCTTCCCTGTGACATTAGAGTCACAATCCACACTGACCCTTAGTGCCCTTTTCTCAATCCCACGAGCTGCACTCCTCACTCGAAGTTCTCCTTAACCGTGGCATCAGACCCTTTGAGACCATCATCTTGCTCACCATCTTTGCCAACTGTGTGGCCCTGGCTGTGTACCTGCCTATGCCGGAAGACGACAACAACACCTTGAACCTTGGCCTGGTAAGATAGGCCCTCTTATCCGGCTGCCTGTGTGTGTGGGGCAGCCCTAGGCTGCAGACAACCTTGGAAGGCTGTGTTCTGGTGGTGGCACTGGTAACTCAGCGCCTGAGGACCAGCACCTCAGACCCTTTTTTCCCCAACCTGTGAAGTTGCTGAAGTGCTCAGGGGCTTTGTTTGTTTATTTGTTTTTATGGTACTGGGGATTGAACTCAGGACGTTGTACTTGCCAGGCAAGCGCTTATTCTACTGAGCTATCTCCCCACCCCTCAGGGGCTTTTAAAGGGAAACCTGCTCTGTCCAGATTCTGTGACATCATCAGCCATTACTAAACAAGCCCAGGCACTATGTTAAGCACCCAGTAAGAATAAATACATTGAATCTTCACAGTGACCCTGTAAAGTAGTCCCACTTGACAGGTGTTGAAACTGAGCCTCAGTAAGGTCACCTAGTGAGCCACAGAGTTTGAATGCTGATTCTCTCGCCTGGATGTGATCCAGAAGAAACTGGTTCCCACAAGTCAGCTGAAAGAGCAGGAGTCTGATAAAGGAATATGTCTTAAGGTTGGGGATGTGTGAGAACGTTGAGGCTTGGAGAAGTTTAGGTCCTTAGCCAGAGTCACCCCACTCAAGCCTCAAAATCCAGTTTCTCTGACTTTGAGAAACACTTCTGTATCTGCCATATTGCTGACAGGGTGGGTGATAGCATGAGGATTTCTAAAGAAAGCCCCTTTAGAAACAGTGCCTTTGGGGTAGGGGGTGTAGCTATGGTAGAAAACTTATCTAGCACACCTGAATCCCTAGCTTTGATTCACAGCACCACAAAAACAAAAGCAATGGAGTGATCATTTCAACAAGGGCTTTGGAGAGCATGGAGTTTTTTTAAATGCATCTGGGCCAGGGAGAAAGTGCTTGTCTCTATCTCGCCTTTGCTGGTTTCCATGGGAATCAGTCTTGAGCTGGGGAGAAGCAGGCATTCTAAATGTGTCCTCTCTAGGAGTGGAAAGCAGCTTCCAGTGTGGAGAGGAGAGCGGAGCTAAGCACCAGTGCACTCCTGCTGGCAGGGAATGGGCCCAGGTAGCACTCTCCGTGTCTCCGGATTTAGAGGCCCCTGGGTCCACACCCTCTCTTCAGGATGTCATAGCATGGACCTCAGCTCCATTAGGAAGTTGGCTACATATGCAAGAAACTGCCTCTCTTGGAGGTATTAAATTACACCTTAGTGGTTACTTCATTTTCCATCTTGAAACAAAACTGTCACCTCAGGCTTTTCAAATGGCCCGTGTGTGCTTTCCCTGAGTTTGTGGACAAGCACTACACTTACACACAGTGAACTTCCTGCTAGAGAGAAGGCTGACCAAAAACCTTCCTGAAGCAGCAGAGGTCACCTAGCAGATCACGGCTCCATGGGGTATTAGCCATAGGGAAGGATCTAATCTGACCTCTGTATTGTGATGTCCAGAAAAAGCAGATCAGCTTCTGCCTGGTCTCCTCACTACCTCTTGTCAACTGTGGGTTCATCACTGCGACACCCAGCAAGAGGGAAGTAAAAGGGGGCAGAACTGGAGGACGGGAGGTGAAATATTTCTCTTTTCCTCAACCTACAGGCTGCTTGATAGGCATCTGAGAAAGGCACTTTTTAGCTCTCAGAATAACTCATCATGTTTAAGAAAGCAGGCTAAGGACCGACTTTGTGCTAACTTTCTCATTCGTTTTGCAAATATATATTTATTGCCTTTTATATCCATAGTACATACTGGAGATATAAATGTGAGCCAGAGACATTTGGTTTCCATCTCTGTAGAGATTAATTCAATAAATGGAGTCAATGAGTGACTACTATTAAGTCAATTAAATAGGTAATTAAAATGAACTGGGCCATGTGTGAGGTTAAGGGGGACACATGCCCTACTAGAAGAGAAACAGAGCTGGTGTTGGGGCCAGGGATGCTCCCCAAAGGGTGGATGATCAACCTGAGACAGAAGGACAGCGACAGGGCCGACTGTGGGTGTGTGACCTATGCAGGGTCCTGGCCTCAGCGGGCATCATGCTGTGATTCAGTGCTCTGTGGTCATGGTATTATAGTAATTTTAACTAATTTTATCATTGAATTTACATTTCATCTGGGACAATGGCAAATGTACCAGCAGTTTAGTGACTTGGTTCACACATGGTCCTGACTTCTGCCACTTTTCGACCGCAGATGATGGGCTCTCTAGTTAGTGCTTTGCCTCCTGGTGCCCTGGACTCTCAGGCAGAGAGCTGGATGTGGGCATGGGGGGGGGGACTCAGGGTTGGGTGCAGGGGCTCTTTCATGTGGCAAGGAAGGATATGGCTCTGGTAGTCCCACTTTGGGCCACAGCTCATTCCTTGGGTGACTCCGCAGATCCTTAGTGTCTCCTGGAGTGCAGATGTTTAGCCTACCGTAGGGGGGTGTCCTGATTGGTCCGTGCAAAGGGGAGATGCCTGGCTCCACTTGCCCTCCTCGGGCCGTGGGATGTTGGGTGGCTGGATGGCAAGGGTGTTGGGGGAAGGTAGGCAGCAGGTGCCTGCCGCGGTCTGCACCAAAGCTGCACTGGCAGCCTCACAATGTCACAGTAGATTGTGAGAGAGATTGTAAAAGAAAACAAAGAGCTTTATGCTTTGGTACCTTTTATCAGCAGTGATTTTCTACATTTTGAACAAGGAGCTTCATGTTTTCATTTGCCTAGGATCTCCTGGTGACCTGCAGCCCCTGGATAAGGAGATAAAAATGAGGGTTGCAGAAGGCCAGATAGGAAGAAGGTTCTGGGTGGAGGGAGCTCTGTGGGCAAAGGGCTCAAGGAACACGACAGAGAGAGCATGGTGGAGTTTAGAAAAGTCTCAGGCCACCACATCGATGGAGTGGCATGGAAAGCAGGGGAAGAATGAGGGAGCCACTGACATCCAGCAGGAACTAGAAACGGTGACGGATCGAGGTGGACTTAGTGACTGACTTCATATGGGACAGGGACAGGTACAGGAAAACAAAGATGTCATTTGGTAGAGAGGGGCCAGAGTAGGTGTGGGGTCACTCGCAAGGCAGCAGCTTGGAGATGCATGGAAGAGGAGTGCGGTGAGCTCAGCTCTGGCTGTGCTGGGGTACAGGTGCCTGTGTCCCTGGATGGGCAGGTGGTTCTGCAGCTCTGCACACCTGAGGACAGAGCCCTCCCCAGATGGGTGTAGCCAGACTAGCTAGGGCATGGCTGGAGCTGGGATGGTGGGGGTGGGGCAGGAAACTGCAACTGCCTGTGTGCAGACAGAGTCAGGGCATTGCTCCCGTAATTACGGGCAGGGCACCCTGACACTGTCTGCAGGCACAGGCTCCACTAGGACCTTCCCCATAGGTCCTCCTCCTGCTCCACTCTCCTCTCCTCCTCCTCAGGAGGGTAGCAGACCCTCCAGTTCTT
The DNA here is from genome assembly GCA_004027025.1 of Myocastor coypus. Classification (NCBI taxonomy): domain Eukaryota; kingdom Metazoa; phylum Chordata; class Mammalia; order Rodentia; family Myocastoridae; genus Myocastor; species Myocastor coypus. The sequence continues at coordinate 39,647 of PVJA010003334.1, forward strand.
CTGCTCTCTGTCAGTGGGGAAGACCAGGGTCCTTTCTGTGCCAAAGAAGAGAGGCCCAGAGAGGGCAAGGAGTCCCAATGGTACACAGTGAGTCAGAGGTGCCCAGAGAAGGATCAGCGTGCTGGCATCCTGGCCAGCCACATGACATTGTGCTAGAGGGTGGCATGGGGGCACTGAAGTCAGTCGGACCAAAGAGCGGCATAGTGTGGTGCTGGAGAACAGATGGACATGCTAGGACTTGTGCTTTTTTTTTTTTTTAATTTTTTATTTTATTTCTTGTTTCAGAACCTTTATTTGTTCATTCACTCATTTCCATGGCCGGCTCAGCCCGCCCTGAGGGCAGGGCCAGCGCAGCATGTGGTGCCGGGGATCAAACCGTGGTCCCTGAAGCTGCCCAAGCTTTCCCAAGCAGGTGCTTTAGACCACTGAGCCATTCCACCAGGCCCCAAGGACTTGTGCTTTGAATCCAGGCTGATTCACAGGTAGCTCTGTGACCTTGGCCAAGTGGTGTCACCTCTCTGTTCTTCCCATGACCGACAATAGCACTGTACTCTTGAAAGAAGTTTCTGGATTAATCAAGTGCTTCTAGGTTTTGGCTCCATCCTGTACGTCCCTTGGTATCCTAAAGAGGGCAGCCAGAGCAGAAACCTCCTGGCCACAGACATTGCAGGCTGTTCTGTGTTCAGCAGCTATTTCAGAGGATTATGCCAGGTTAAAAATTCCTCACCACCCTATCCACTGCCTGCCCCTGACTTCTCTTTAACCTCTCACTGTCTCTCTTTGAAATGTCCAGTTTGCTAGAATGACTTTCCTAGTTACCCCTTCTCTCCTCCAGCAAATTACTGTCGGCACCGTGAGCAACACCACAACCATCTCATCATTGCTGAGTGCTTGCGTTGCGTCAGGCTCTGCTCAAGGTTTCCCATGTATTACCACACTTAACATTCTCCAGGCAGATGTAGTTCTTTTTCTCCTTTGTAGGATGAGTAAATTGAGGCACAGAGAGGTTAGATCGTGGTGCATGCCCAGCTGGCTATGTAGGCAGGTCTGCACCCTGTTTGGGCCTCTGGGTGTGGCTCTCTGGACATGGGAGGAGGAGGCAGTGTGGGCCTTTCTTCTTCCAGTGGTGAGGCCCCTTACTGCAGTTGTGCTTTCTCCTGACCATCAGATCAAGACCACGATGGACATGGACTTGCAGAGCATCCAGCCCAGCCCTGAAGCCCAGTCCATTTGTCTAAGAGAGAAGTCTACTTTCAGTTTGAAGGGTCTGTGGTGAATATCATCCCCTAGAACTCTTCCAGGAAACTGGCAGCTTGGGGTGATGTCATAAGGGTCACCTTTTCTCAAAGAAATGTGAGGCTGGAATTGGCACTGAGTTGCACCTGGAGGCTGAGCCCGGAACTCAAAGCTTCTCTCTAGCCCAGTCCCAAACTCTCCAGAGCCAGCTCTGCCCCTTTCATCTCACTGGCTCCCCAGAATCTGGAGGGGCTCTGCTCCTAGAGGAACGCCCAAATAAATGAGAGGTCAGTCTTGGCCAGCTTGAGGAAACCCACACAAACAAGCTGGAGCGCTAAATTATAATTATTGGGCAAGGCCAGAGATGCACTGCTTTTGTTACATTCTCTCTGCCCCATCCTCGAAGCAACCTGCCCGGATGGATGATTTTCAAAATGTGAAAATCTATCTCTGATTAAAATATACAGGGAACAAAGGGCCGGCCAAGTAGCTCAGCAGATTAAAGTGCCTGCAGGTGCAGGGGCCAGGGGCTCCATTCCTGGGCCTGTGGTGCCCACCCCACTCCTGGGGCACATGAGACATTGAGACTGAGTATGGTGATGCACACCTGTAATCCCAGCTCTTGGGAGGCTGAAAACAGGAGTCTGATCTGGTAGGGAAACCTTGAACACCCTGCAGACCCTTCCCTAAAATACAATATATATATATATATATATATATATATATATATATATATATATATATATGGAACACATGTTAAAAGTTAACTTGAAGCTGTATAAGATTGTGCTTGCATAAGAGACAAGAAGAAGCTGGAGCAGGAGGATATGAAGTTTGAGGCCAGCCTGGGCAACTTAGCGAAATGCCACTTCAATATAAAAAGTTTAAAAGGCTAGGGATGTAGCTCAGTGGTAGAGTACCCTTGAGTTCAACCCCCAGTACATTATAATAATGTTTATAATATGCAATAGATGCCATATCACTTATCTTACTATTAGTAATTATATAATAGTGCACAATTATATAAGAATTATTCATAATGATAAATATAATCTAATCATGTACTATTATTATTATTATTATTATAGCAGAACAAGCAGGAAGGTAGAGCTGGCTCGCAGGGAGTTAGAGGAAGAAGAATTATGATAGTGGAGACAGAATGCTTGCTGGGCTGGTATCGCCAGGTAAGGCACCATGCCAGCTAGTGCCCATGCCTGCTAATGCCCCATAAAACTAGAATCTTCATGGTTTTCTTTTGCTAAAGCAGAGACCACCTTCTGCTCTATAGGACCCAACATCAAGATTGAGGCTGGGTGTGCCCTCAAGTTGGGAGCTTTCAGGGGTGGGCTGGAGGAGTTCTGCCCCCCAAGGGTGATGCTTGGCAGTACCTGGACATAGGCCGGGGGCCCTGCTCGTCATCCCTTAATGCACAGTAGAGCCTCACCCCCACACAAAGTTAACCAGCCTTGATGCCAGGAGAGACGAGACTGAGAACTCCTGCCTGGAGCAGGTCAGTCATCCTTGGTCAGGCCTGTTAGAAAAGGTGCCAGCGTGACATGACAAGGACGCAGTGCCTTCCCTTTGCCTGACTGCCAAGTGCTGGGACATTTCTCTACCTGTCTAGTAAGTGCTGCCTGTGCCCGTGCCTGTGCCTTTGTGGGGCAAGGTAGGGTGGGCTCAGTGTTGCCTCCCACTCTGCCCCTCTTTGCCCCACTGCTGCTAGGAATCATGGGCTCTCCATGCCCCTGCCACATTCCTGGGGCTCAGGTTACTGCTCAGCAACCTCCCCTGGGCTGGCGCTTACACTTCTGGCAGGGCACCTGTCTTTTTATAGGGTCTGGAATGTGCCTGCAGATTCTTGCAGCCAGCATCCCACTCAGCCTCACCATCTGGAGAAGCTGGGGTTTCAGGAGGACCCCAGGCCTGGCCTTGACCTCCAGTGGTCCAGGACTTGCAGGCCACTGAGGGTCAGAACTGCACACAGAACTGATGCTTCTCAACCAGGGTGTATCAGAATAAAACAACACTAAGCTAGGCATGGTAGCACACATTTGTAATCCTAGCACTCTGGGAGGCTGAGGCAGGAGCATGATAAGTTCAAACCCAGCCTGGGCAACTTTACAACTTAAGGAGACCCTGTCTCAAAATAAATATAAAATAAGGACTGGCAATATAGTTCAGTGCACAAACCCTGTGATTTATCCTCAGTGTCGTAAACAAATGAACAAAAGCAGAAGCTTGGCTCTTCATCCCCCACAGTAATCTTGTTTCTCCTCACCAAAAGGGCTCCACTCCTGTTTGGGGACTCTTAGCATTCCTCCATCTGTCCCGCTTCCCTTCACATCAGGGTAGGAGCTGTGGACACAGCAGTCTGTGAACAGCTAAGGCTGGGGAAGAACCCAGGCTCTGAATCATGTGTGCAGTCCTTAGGAGGCCATGGGACAGCAGAGCTGGCAAATCAAACAAACTGGACCCTTGCCAGCAGCTTCCAGACCTCTCTGAGCCTCTGTTCCCCCAACGGTGTGTGGGGGCCACAGTAGCCGTGCTTCAGGATGTTAGACTGACAAGCGAGACAAGCTCAAGTGCAGCCTGGTGGGTGGGGCTGCAGGATGGAGGTTCGTTTCTCCTCTCTGTTCTCCAGCACCAACAGCCAAGTCACAGGAACCCAGAGGCACCCTCCACTCCCCCACCCCCTGCTGTGGGCAATGGCAGCTCCTGGGGTTCTGGTCTGGGTAGGCTGTGACAAAGCTGTCCAGATATCCCAGGCATGATGCCTCCCTCCCTAACAGAGCATGTTGGTGGATATCACAGCGTCTGGGACAGAACTGTCAGCACACATATTATGGCTCTACCACTTAATAGCTGTATGATTCTGAAGAAATTATTTGACTTCTGTGGGCTTCAATTTCCTTATCGGTAAAATAGGAGTAAGAGTACTTACCATACAGGGCTTCGGTGAGAAGTAAACATGTCTATATGGAGCAATAGAGCCTAACACAGATGCAGGAGCTTAACAAAACCCAGCCCATATCATCACTATTACCCAGAGCATGCTGGTCTCCCACTGACACCTAGGTTGGATGCCCTGCCTTCCCCTCTCTTCCCTACTTGCCCCCAGGTACACAGTCCCCTCCCGTGACTCTCAGGAGAGGCCTCTGTCTTCCTGTCTGCACAGCACTACACATCAGGGCCTCCCCCGCACCCCATGACCTGGACACACTGGGCTACCCACTGTGGAGAGAGGGAAGAGGGAATGAAGGCCCAGCCAGGGAGGGGCAATAGCAGGAGAGACCCAGCAAATCCAGGTTCCTGGGCATGGCTTCATCTAACTAAATATAGCCATTCTCCTCACTCCTCTACAGATCATTATCCAAACCTGGAGGCTGAGGGCTTGGGAAGGTGCTGGGCCCTGGATGGCTGAACAGAAAGATGGGGTCCAAGATGGTGGGGGAAAGGCCATTAGCCTAGGGTGCCTCACTTTCTTCAAGTCTCACTTGCCTCATAAAATAGGAAAAATATTGCAGCAAGTCTCAACACTGACACATATTGGGGCCTGAAAACACTTGCCATTTACCTATGAACCTACTTCATTTACTAGGAGAGAGATCCCGACAAGGCTGACCTCCTTTCTTAGGGACCTGGGGCCTCCTCCCAGACACTTCTTCAGGGCACTGTGAGCACCACCCTTGAGATCTCCAGCCCTGAGAAAAATCTGAGGCCTTAGAAAACAAAAGCCAGGGGCCCTGACTTGCCTCTGCTTTAGGAAATCCAGGCAATAAGCAGTCGTTACTGTTACTAACAGGTCTTTGGTGGTGGGCCTTGTCCAGCCTGCTCACAGTACCTGGTGGGAGGCCCAAGGAGTAAAGGGACACAGCACACCCCCTCTCCACCCGCTTCCTGAGCTCTACCATGCAGCTGCTCTCTTCCTCCCATCAGGCATCCCCTTTTCCTGCTTGCAGCACGTGTGTTACACCGAAGCAACCCCTCGGGCATGTCCAATCCTCCACATCAGCAGGATTCAGGTCTGTGCAGGTCACATCCCTGGACCCTAAGGGGAGCAGGGTGGTGACCCTGGTCAAGGAGTCCATCTCCTATAGCTTCTCTGACGCCTTTGCTGGTTTCTACCAGGTTCTTCCTCTGGGCTCTGTAGATCTAGAGCCCTCTACAGGGCACAAGAGTCACCCAGGAAATGAAAGTCCAGAGGAGGCCACAGTGCTTGGGGCAGGGAGGCAGGCAGGGAAGGAGGTGTGGTGGCAGCTGTCACTGTGGGCCAGACAGGGAGCCTGGTGCTGTGTAGGACTCTCTGGAGGGCAGCCAAGGCTATCCCACATCTTCCCACAAGCCTTTTTTTTGGGGGGGGGGGCAGCAGGCACTGCCTGACTGGGAGATGGGACCAGATACAGTGGGTGCGGGGTGACAGTAGTGAGGGCTCGGGCTCAGCTGCTTTCAGCCTGGGTCTCTGGGCATGCCTGGCATGTGCCAGGCCAGAGGGTCAGGATCACTCACAATCTACCCCCAGCCTAGGGTGGTCCCTGGGAGCTCTGGTTGGAGGTCTGTTTGTGGAGAGCTGGTGGGTGATGAAGCCCTTGGGGGGAGCAGAGAGGGGACTCACCCCACACAGCAAGGAGGGCTCCTGGTCCTCCCTGAGCTCTGGAAGTCAGGAGTCAGGGTAGGTGCCATTTCTGTGGCCCTGGAGTCAGGAGAGCCTAAGGCTGCCCCTGCCTTTGCACTGTGTTGCTGTAGACAGCACAAACTCCCAGGGTTTGTGTACTCAGCAAACCTGTCCTGAGTACCTGTGCACCAAGCAGTCTGGTGCATTCTAGAGCAGAGCTTCCCAGAGGACAGTGTGCAGGCAGAGATCAGTTTATTATTTCTAATATCCCCCCACCGTGGGCTGATGTCGTGTGACTCTTTTGTGTGCACCAGTTCACAGCTTGTACCAGGTCAGACTTGCCAAGTGACATTGACACACTCAGATTCGTTTGAATATAATTCACCCGTGTGTTTGGAAGCTGCTGGAAAATGAAACTCCAAAGTTCATTCACCATTTATACAGTACTTGTTCCACCTCAGAGTGACAGCATCATCCCACGGGCCCAGCCCAACCCAGCCTGCGCCTTGGGTGGTGATAGCAGAGGTTACTAATTCATTCATTGCCACCAATATTTATCTGTCAGGCCCCATTCCAGATGCAGATCACATAGTGGAGAACAAATCAAACTTGCTGCGCTCAAAGACCTGATGTTAGGTTTGGTGATACAGTGAATATATATAAACAGGTAACAAGTCAGGTCTCAATGCTACTAAAAAGAAAAATAATGTAATATAGGGAGATAGATATGGAAGAGGGCATGACCTGGAAGCACTCAGAGATAAGCTGATGTTCAAGATGGGATCTGAAAAAAGAGATTAAGCCATGTAGATGCCCCCAGGGAACAAGGATGCTGGCAGGGGAAATAGCAAGGAGAAAAGTTCTGGGCCCAGAATTCTTTGAGCTGACACTGGGAAGCCCGCGCCTTGGAGGAGGGTGGCAGAATCATCAACAGGAGCTGCTTCAGCCCACAGCAGCTCTGCAGAGCCTTTGGATGGGGGACTCTGGCCTATACATCCAAATACTACCCATGATGGAGCACCCTCCCATGTCACTTGTTTTGGGGACAGAAAACCCACTGGCAATCCCCAGTGGGTGACACATGAGGAAGACATGACCTGCAGGGGGCTGCAGCTGGACGGTGGGCAGTGAAGAGACACATGGCATCAGAAAAGATGAAGAAGACTTGAGGAGCAAATTCTTCCTGGGGGAGGTCAGGGGGCTCTTAGGAGATAAAGGTCAACTGGGCAGCAAGCCTTGGGGACTCTGTAAACAGAGGGTACACGTTAGTTGAGGGACAGAGGCTGGGGCCACTGGGAGCCCTGATAATCATGCTACCTACCAGGTAGGCGGCCAGCAGAGCAGAGGTGAGGCCAGAGAGGTGCGGATCAGCAGAGGTCATGCCAGGAGGGCCCTGCATGGTGTCTTGTGAGAGACAAGCATGTAGACTTATCTAGTGACCCTTGGAGCAATTGGGCAGTAGCAGTGGAGGCCATGGGCAGGTCCTTGTGGAGAAGAGGCTAGCAGATGCGATTCTGAAGGCAGCAGATGACTGCGGATAGCAGAGAGGAGCAAGGGCAGCTGTGGTATCAATGCGGAGGAGGTTGATACATCAGTGTAGGGGTGGAAAGTCCAGGTCTGGTGAATGGTGGTACCCAAGTTCAGAAAGCTCCTTGGGATTTGGTGAAGACAAATGGGTAGCACTGGCCCAGGCTGGGACAGGTGAAGGAAAGCAAATATTTCCTCTTGTCTCTGAGAGTACTCAAAGGTGGCACTTGAAGTTGTTTACCCCCCAGATAACACAGATTACAGCTCTAAGTTTGTGTCACAAAATGTCTCACTATTATTATTTCTACACTGCTTTAGTTTCAATCATTTGGAAAATAAAAGGCATCATTCTATTTCTAGCACTCTGTTTTTAGTAGTGGTATTTCCATTTTCAAAATCCAGTAATTCTTGATCTCTGAAGATGAAATGAATGCTGGCACTGAGCTGCAATGTTTTTTATGGGAAATGGATTAAGAGGGAGAGAAGTTCATGTTCAGACATACTGAGTTTAAGGCCCAACAAAGCCAAGCCCTGGTAACTCACCTCAGATATGACCTCATACAGCAGCTCTGTGGAAGCCAACAGAACGCAGTGCAGGCAGAAAACAGCCTCCACAAGACCCAGATGTTTGTGATTTATGGAACGTCGGTCTCATCCCAGGAATGGTAGATTCATCCTTACTGGAGACCATTCCATCCTTAAGACCTCTTTTCAGGGCAGTTTTTGTTATCTCAGTCCTGAGAGATTTCCTGCAGACTAGGAAATTGAAGTTCACAGAGGCTGAGGAACTTTGAGGGGGAAAAAAAACAGCCAGTGAGAATCTTTCTGCCACATACCTACTGCCTCTCACCCACGGATGGCAACCTCTGAAGGGTTCAAAAGGAAAGATGGGGCTTTGGAAAGTTCATGACTTTGATCTTAGGGAGACAAACAGGCCTTGCCCAAGTACCAGGTCTCAAGCTTAATAAATAAGAGTGGAACGAATATCCCTCATTCCTTTGTGCTTGACAGAAGCCATAAGGCTAATGTGGTGTGACATTGTAGTCCTGTTTCCATGGCACAAGAATGGAAATCTCCTTTACCCTCATCCTCTGGGAAAGGGCTCTGTCTCTCTCTGTCTCTCTGTCTCTGTCTCTGTCTGTCTGTCTGTCTGTCTCTCTCTCACACACATACACACAGATGCACACACACACACACAGACACACACACACACACACACACACACACACACGCACACCCCTCCTGTGGCAGTGAACTGTCATTCCATGCATTCCAGATTAGCCAGCAGGGAGAATGGTGGCAAACACTGGGCCTTGGAGCTGATTGTAGAAGAACCCAAGTGACCCTAATGAGGCCCACAGCCCCAGACAAACTTGCTCTGCAGCCAGTGGAGGTGGATGGGCAGTGGCAGGTGCAGGCCACCCTCGGGTGAACATGGCTAGCTGCCCAGCCCAGAGCATGGCAGCTATTCTGAGTCCTGTTTTCCCTTCCTTCAACCTGACTTCCGTCTGTTTCCTGGGGATGCCGCATCCTAGAAATTTACACACTAATTTGACTTTCCTGTCTACCCTTGTGCCTTCCCCTTATTGATGGACCTATCAGGACCTCCCTTTACCCAGCCATGGCATGGAGTATGTTGCCCCATATTCACCACCCGGTGCTAAGCCCAGCCCCTATCAAGAACCCCCTTAGCAGAAGGCCAGGGATTTGCATTTCAATCATCATGCAACACTTCTGAAAGGAGAAAGCACTGAGGTTACACATTAGGAGTACAAAGGAGTTCTGAGCGTAAGGAGATCAGGCCTAGCAGAGATATGCCTCAGTTTTCCCTTCCATAAGAAGAAAATGCACGTTCTCAGGAAAATTCTCTGAGTAACGAGTTGGAGATTGACAGAACCACATCCATATTAATGAGCCATTTGGAGAATGCTTCCTTTTGCCTCCTACATCTATGCCCTAGAGAATAAAAAAAAAAAAAATAAAATTCCAGATCATTCCTGGAGTGCCCAGTTCTACACTCTGGCTCTGCCAGCAAAGGAGCTGTGAACTGAGGTGTGAGGTGGCTGTAGTCCACAGTGGGGAGATGTGCTGGCCTCCACAGTGCTTTTGCTGAGTGAGTGTTGGTAATTAGTGATAATGGGGGGGCTAGATTGCAGGGCACAGACCTTTTTTTTTGCACAGCTCCATAGGGCATCAGCCACCAGCTGCCCCTGGAGCTATACGAGGCTACAGGCTGAGTTGACACCTGCTGGACTACTTGGGAGCCTGGGAAGAAGAGCTGTGGGAGCCACCCCGCCAGGGTTCACATGGCTGCTTGGTGAACAATTTCAGCCTGGAGTCCTGACAAAGGGTCCTGCTTTCCCAGGCAGAAATAGCTCTTGCCTGGGCCCAGAAATGGGGAAGGTGACCTGGCCAAGGACAGTGTGTCTCTGAGGAGCAGGCAGGTGCTGGCCGGCTTCAACAAGGCCTTCTGGGAGCTCAGCCTCTTCCCTGAGGAGATTACCTGCCTGACACACTCAGAGTGCCCCACATTCAGATCACCTTGCCTAACAGTTGTTGCCTGCAGGCAGCTAGCGTGGGCCCAGTGGTACAACCAGGGAAGGAAAATAAACGAAAAGGCAAGCTCCTGACCAGCAAGAACAGTCATCTGGTGTTCTGAGCCTGCTAGATAGTGGGAGAAGAAAGATGCCCAAACTGTCAGCAACATTTCATCCTGGAGGCCACCCAGATCACTAATGTATTCATCCAATCCTAGTCCCTGGAATAAAAGAGTAAAAATCTCAAAACGACAAAAATCTTCCCTCCCCCACTTTATAGAGTTTACATTCTAACATAAAATGGGATAAGGAACATATAAATGAGATGGGCACAGTGGCACACGTGTGCAACCCCAGCTACTCAGAAGGCTGAGGCGGGGATTGTGTGAGGCCAGCTCTGGGTTTCAGCAAGGGATGAGTAGTAGGAAAACAAAGCGAACCTGGGAAGAAAAGCACAAAGCATTGCTGGTGGCTCAATTTTACTTTTTGGTACTAGAGACTAAATCCAGGAAGAATGAGCTATATCCCCAGTCTTATTTATTTATTTACTTACTTACTTACTTACTTATTGCCTTTTTGAGACACGGTCTCACTATGCAGTTCAGGCTGGCCTTGAGCTCACTTTTGTTACTCAAGCTGGTCTCGAACTTGCACTGATCCTCCTGCCTCAGCCTCCCAAGTGCTGGGATTACAGGCGTGAGCCACCATGCCCGACTTTTATTTTTATTTTGAAACAGGGCCTCAGTATGGTGCTTGGGCTGGCCTCAAGCTTGTATCCTTCTGCCTCAGTCTTCTGAGTAGCTGGGATTATAGGCATGCACATGACAGGGGATGACTTCTGAGTAAAAATTGGAAGCAAGGGAGCCAGCCACTGAGAATGCCTGGTGTAGTAGTGAGGTGCTGGGAGGAGGGGCCCTGGCCAAGGGAGCAGCACAAGGGACTGCATACCTGCCTCAGATGTCAGAGGAACTCGGGAACCCAGTGTGGCTGGAGGGAGAGTAAGATGGGACCAGGGGTCACTGGGCATGCGCAGAGGAGAGCGTGACCATGTTGGCTCCCACAGGAAAAACTGGAGTATTTCTTCCTCATCATCTTCTCCATTGAAGCTGCCATGAAGATTATTGCCTATGGCTTTCTATTCCACCAAGACGCCTACCTACGCAGTGGCTGGAATGTGCTGGACTTTATCATCGTCTTCTTGGGGTGAGGTTTGGCAGGGATTGGGGGCTGGAGTTAGATGCCCCTGAGGCATCCGGGGTGCATCCCAGAGTGATGGGGAGCCCCAGTGTTGTGTTATTCTTGCCGGGGAGCAACCTCCCCCTTAGAGTTCAGCTTCCATTAGAGGCAGCCTTGGGCGCTGACATTGTGGATGGAGAATGAAACGCGGCTTCCCACCACTCGCTGGGGGGGGCCCTCACACCCTTCCCCAGCAAGGTTCTGTCGGTGTCATCATCCTCTGCCTCATTGTGTGAACATGGTGTGGGTTCCAGCAGCCACAGTTCCTGGGGATCCCCTTTCTCAGACCTTGTCCTTAGTTCACCTACTCCACACGCCTCTCTTGTGCACCAGTCATCTGGCTTCACAAAAGCCGGCATTCAGCCGCCTAATTAGTGGCCCTGGCTGCCACAACAAGGTTCCGTTCATTATAGGCTTAAACAGTGCAGGTTTATTTTCTCATGGTCCAGGAGGCTGGAAGGCCAAGGTCAAGGTGTGGGAAGCTTTGGCTTCCTCTGAGGCCCCTCTCCTTGGCTTGCAGACAACCCACTTCCCCCTGAGCCCCTACTCCATCATTCTATGTGCACACACTTCTGATGTGTCTGTACATGCCCAAATTTCCTCTTGTAAGGACACCATCAACTTGGGTTAGGGCCTACCCTGATGGCTTCATTCGCTTAATCACCTCTTTAAAGGCCTGATCTCTAGAGACAGTGCATTCAGAGATATTGGAGGTTAGAGTACTAAGATAAATTTTATTTAGCCTGTGACATACCCTCCAGCAGCTTCCACTGGAGCATTTACCACGTACTTTACCCCTTTCTCCCAACAGTGCTCCTGCTTCCCCCATTTTATGAATAAGGAAACTCAGGAATAGAGAAGTCAGGCGATTTTCCCAGGGTCACAGAGCTGGCCACCTGTATTCCAACCAAGGTGGACTTGGCTCAAGGGCTACACTCCTCACCACTATGGTGCCCTACAGTGTAGTAACAGTTATGTTAGATATCTGCTGATATCACCCAGGGCTGCTCTCAGTACAGAGAAGAATACAGAAGAATGCTGTGACTCAGCCTCTGTCCTAGTGAGCTACCCTAATTGGAAGCCAAGACAAACCGTGCAGAATAGACTCAGAGAACAGTGTCACACAGTGTGTCCCAGAGGGTCCCAGTGTCAGGAGCAGCACTCAGAGGGAGATTTGAGGAGGATGTCAGAGGACAGCAGAGCTCAGTGACTTGAGAGAGGAGGCAGGCAGGGAGAAGATGAGGGGCCCAGGGAAGAGCTGCTCTGGGTCATGTTCTCTGGGCGCCACAAAGTGTGCACCGGGCCAGGGCCCTTGTGCTCACCATGGATGTGCTCAGCCCTGGGCGCAGGGCTGTCCTGTGCACACGCACCACAACCTGCCTTCAGCATCCCACACGGTAGTCACAAGTAGATCACAGTTCTTTTTTATAGAATCTGAATTTGGCCTCAAAACTGTTTTAAATAAAATTCTCCAAACAAACAAAACCAAATAATCAGAGTTAGCAGAGGGTGAACTGTATTTGCCACCTGTCCCCTCACAGGGGTCCCATTACACAGCAGCTTCACTGATGCCTATGTCCTCTTCTCTCCATCTTCTCCTCTCCAGAGTCTTCACCGTGATTCTGGAACAGGTTAACGTTATCCAGAGCAACACGGCCCCCATGAGCAGCAAAGGAGCCGGCTTGGACGTCAAGGCCCTGAGAGCCTTCCGTGTGCTCAGACCCCTCCGGCTGGTGTCGGGAGTTCCCAGTGGGTGGCGGTACCTCTGTAGACTCCTTCCTTTTGTCATAGCCCATTCCTTTGTTCCCAGAAACTTCCCATGATTCAGAGAGAGGGAGGGCCACGAGATGAAGAGGGAAACTGACACCTCTCTCCCTGTCCCTGCCCTCCGTGGCAGGTCTGCAGGTGGTCCTGAACTCCATCTTCCAGGCCATGCTCCCACTGTTCCACATTGCCTTGCTTGTCCTCTTCATGGTCATCATCTACGCCATCATTGGGCTGGAGCTCTTCAAGGGCAAGATGCACAAGACCTGCTATTTCATTGGGACAGGTGAGCATGGGATGTGGCATGGGAGGAGACCAAGGACAACTCAGAATGGGGGACCAGCTCAAGAGGAAGCTTAGGGCCCAGTCATTGCCTCCCGCACCTGTTGAGGGTGCAGATGGGTTTCTCAGGATACAGAGTTGTTACACAAGGACAATTTTTCCAGAGTCTGTGATTAAGGAGTGGGAACCAGGCTACAGTTTGAGCTGCAGTACCCACCCACCACCCCACAACACCTTCTCTGGCACCCCCTAGCGTGCAGTGTCTTCCAAACTTTCTCAGACACTTGTGGATGGACAGGCAGGCTTGGGAGAAGCCTGAGTTTGTTTTCCTATCTTCCCTTGATCTACAGTTTAGAGCCAAGAGATTGTTTGTGGGTTTGACAGAAGCAACTGACATGGAGCCTAGGTAGAGCCCAGGGAAACTCTGAATCAGCAGTTCTCAAATTTTGGCTCCAGGATCTCTTTGTTTACAAAATACTGAGCATCCCAGAGAGGTTTAGTGTATTTATGTTTTTATATTAGAAAGGAAAAGTGGGATAAATATGATGTTATCTTATTTTTATTTATTTTTCCATTATCAAGGATTACCAAGCCTCTGGGGCCTTACACATGATAGGTAAAACTTAACCACAGACCTACATTCCCGACCCTCTTTAAAATATAGACTTGGGATAGGGTCTCTCTGAGTTGCCCACGGTGGCCTCACACCTGCAATTCTCCTGCCTCAGCCTTTTGAGGAGATGAGTTGTGTCACCCCTCTGCCTTATTAATACATTTTTAAGGAAAGAAATAAACCCAGGACATGAGAACCATGAATAATGTATTTTTATGAAAAAAAGAAGCCCCATGCATCCTAAAACCCAAGTATTTAGTGAGAAGAGTGGCAGCGTTTCACACCTTCGCAACCTTTGGCTTGATGACACCCGAGAGACCACATGTCTGCTTCCATGTGTAGTCTGCTCAGCATCACGGGGTGTCTGCGATGCTGATCTGTACTCACTGGGAGGCTGAGAAAATGTCTTAATGTTGTTATGAGGATAGATCTGAGAGTGTGGAGCCCCTCGGAGGATCCCCACACCTGCTCTGTGTCTCCCTGCTCCCCATGGACAGCAGGGTGCTGGGACTCAGCCTGACCTCTGCCCCTCTCACCCTGAGTGTGGCTCACACTGAGGTCTGCAGAGAATTGAATGGGGCACAAGAAAGAAGTGCCTTTCTCAAGGATAAGCCTTCCCCAAAGGGACCCAACCTTAATGGGTTGCCCACCTTAATCTCCTGAGCTGCTGCTGCTGGCCTCCTCTTGCCCACTGGCATGAAGGCAGTCTGCAGGAGGGTCAAACCAACTTAAAGATGGAAAAGCTGATAAAGCTTTAGCTGGTGGCTTCCTAGCCTCCCATTTCAGCCTCTTCCCATCACAGTAGCAGTTTTTGTCCCATAACTGGCCCTGTCAGGAAGAGTTCTTCTCTCTCAAGCTTCTATCCAGTTATGGATGTCTCACCAGTGTTCTCATGAGGGCCTGTAAAATCCTAGGCTGCAGCACTGAAAAGCTCATCTCAGATTGGGGCTACTGACTTCTCTGGGTCAGGGGTCATGATAAGTATGCCCTGCCCCCATCTCCAGAGCACTGAGCTCATGTGGTAAGCACAGGGAAGGCAAGGCACCCCATTTCTGATGAGCTACCTGTTTCTCAACTCAAAGGGAAACAGTAAATATCCTAAGATAAAAGGGGATACAGATGTCATTGAAGCTGTAGAATTTTGGAGACAGTAAAAGCCCCATCCAGGAGATCAAAGTGACTTCTGAGCCAAGGTGTGCGGGCAGCTTCTGCAGTGCAGATCCCTGCTCCACAAACGATGCATCTTGCACACCACGGCCTCATGCTGTGCCCTTTGAGCTCCTGCATTTCAGCCTCAGACAGACCTCCTTGTGCAAGCACAAAAGCTTCCTGGCATTATCCTGCTCAACCTTGGCTGCTGCCCCTTTCTGAAAGCTCAATGATGGGGAGCTGCGGGGATAACTCAGTGAAATAAGTGCTTGCCTGGCAAACCCAAGGTCCTCAGTTTGATCCCTGGTACCACCAAAAAAACAAACAAAAAAATTTCCAGTCCAAGCTCAATGAGCCCAAAGGTAACTCTGCCATCACCCTAGGTTCACTGGGAACACTTAGTAGCACAAACCTAGAAGGTGGCCCACCAGAGAGGACCTTGGGCCCAAGACATAATTATTGCTACCCTAGCCATCCACTCACTGCTGCTGGAGACCCCAGTGCATTTTTGCCAGAGTGTCTCTACACGTATTCCTCCACTGTGTTAAGTTCCTGCACCTTTGCTTCCCACCTTGCCCATCTGCACACACAGTCTGACACAAGCTCCACCTTCTGTCTGCAGATATTGTGGCCACAGTGGAAAATGAAAAACCATCACCCTGTGCGAGGACAGGCTCAGGGCGCCCATGTACCATCAACGGCAGCGAGTGCAGGGGTGGCTGGCCGGGGCCCAACCACGGCATCACCCACTTTGACAACTTCGGCTTCTCCATGCTCACCGTGTACCAGTGCATCACCATGGAGAGCTGGACTGATGTCCTTTACTGGGTGGGTCAGGCCTGGACCTCTAGGACCATTGTCCCCTGACAGGCTTTCTGGGGAATGGGCAGGGGCTGGAGGGACTAGAGTGCCTGGGCACAGATATGGGGTGCATGGCCTTGAGTGTTCTCAGCGTCATTTGGGGTGGTCCCCATGGTGCAGTCCGTCTGTGCAGGACCCAAGACGAGGGGTGAGGACGGGAAACCAGGAACTCCATGGGTCCATTCTCAACCTCTAACTTGTTGTTAAGCATATGGGTGACTCTGATGACCTGAAACTCAGACACTTGAGGGATGAAAGGCTTTTGTCCTAGCAACCAGCAATGTTGATTTCCCTATGAATATTAGAATACATCGGTCTCCTCATCTATCACATAAGGACAACAATACTTGCTACGCTGTAGAGGTAGTGGGCAGATTCACTGAGACCCAGTGGTGCTTGACACATACTCAGTGTTCTAGGAGAGTTTTCTTCTTGAGGTATATTATTTATTTGGTGCTTAGTAAGAGCTAGCTTACTTAATTCTCCAACAATAGATAGCATTGCTCCCATTTTCCAGAAAAGAAAAGTGAGGCTGCGGAAGGTTAAATAACTTGCCCACAGTTTTGAATTTAATGACAAATAAAGCCAAGGTTTGATCCAGCTGGCTCCAGCCCAGAACTCTTAATCAGGACATGATACTGCCTGGGGTAGGGTGGGAGGAGGGGTAAGGAAGTAAAGCTGTCAAATGCTTTGCAAATACAAAGGCTTCCGATGAATATTTCTTATAGCTCACATGAGAGGAGCAAATTATTAAACCTGTCAAAGGAGTGTCACACATGTTATTTCACCTCTGCTACAAGCCTGTGAGGCGAGAGCACATGTCATTATCCTCATTAGACAGATGGGATGACGCTCAGACATGTTAGGCAACTTCACTAGAGTTATACAGGTTTTCGTTTTGGAAAATCTTGTCTGTAAGAAAACAACAAAACAGTGACCATGCTGAGTCTAGTCCAGGAGGCAAATAGGAGATGACTTTGATTGGAGGGAAAATGGGTTGGTCTGGGCCAAGCCAGGAGGGGCCTCGGACCTTCAGACATCCTTCAAGCCCAGATTTGGGTCCCCAGGCTAGCAAAGGTCTCCCTGCTGTCCCGATGGCCTCTCTTAGTCTTCAGGTTGGTTGGAGTCTGAGTGAACAGAGTTAGGGAGAGGAACTTGGCCTTCGCTCAGAGGATGGAGCTCACACTTTTGCCTGGACCAGGTCAACGATGCCATCGGGAACGAGTGGCCGTGGATCTACTTTGTCACCCTCATTCTGCTGGGATCTTTCTTCATTCTCAACCTAGTGCTGGGCATCCTGAGTGGGTAAGGAAGTTCAGAGGCAGCTGTAGGAGGAGGGAGGAAGAGGGGAACAGGAGGGAGGAGCTGAGCAGGGTGGGCCAGAGGGGTATGGGTTAGGCCCTCAGCTCTTCCTGAGGCCCCACTTAGCCCACTGAGCCAGGGCACCTCTTCTGCATTGAATGGTAGAGAATGCAAGCACGATGATTCAAATTTTAGTCTCTTCCTCCCTTCTTCCCTTCAAGCCCTCTTCTGTTCTTCCTTTGGTCCTGAGTAAAGCCCGGAGATCCCAGCCTCCTGCCCTCAAGTGTTCCTAACTTGAAGTTCACTGAGTAGCCTCTGGCTAAGTAGATGGGCTCTGAAGGAGGCAAGGCAGCTGCCCACTTAAGTCCCCACGCTGTTGCTTTCGTTGTCTGATTTCTTAACAACACAGTTTCTGAATCTGTCAAATAGGAATAATTTCACTATTTATTTTGAAATGATAGGATTGGTTTGGGGATTAAAAATTAAGAAACACTAAGTCCTTAGGACAAGCTGCAGTACAAGAAGCTCTAGGCAGTAGCAGGCATGATTAGCCAGTGCTGCTCTCCATGTTTCCACTCAAGCCTGGTATAGAGACAGCTGTGCAAGTCCACTCCCTTCCTGGTCCCAGAAGCATCCCCTGAGGCAGTTTGGAAAGAATTCAGGGAGCGTGAAGTTGGTCAGGGGAAACTTGCCTTCAGTTCCTATGCTCTCAATGGAAAATTTCTTTTATCAGTGAGAACAGGTGAAAAAACACAGGGATACTAGCAGCGGCTGTCAGGGCAAGGTGACTGACTGCCTTGGGAGCAGACCCTCTCGCCTCTGGGGTCATGGCTCACAGCTGCCCTCTGCTGGCCTAAGGCCTTTTCTTGCTGCTGCCGCTTGCCTTGTAGGCCTGGAACTTCCCCCAGAATTTAACTGCAAGCGCAAATGATTCTAAAGTGGCTTAAAAGGTCAGGTATGGGGACCGGCAAGATAGCTCAGCAGTCTAGCTTAGGCAACCTCAGGGACTGTGGTTCGATCCCTGGCACCAAAAAAAAAAAAAAAAAAAAAGGTCAGGTACAAGCTGGAGAGATAACTCAGGAGCATCAGTGCCTGCCTAGCAAAGGGATGAAGAGAAAAATCAGAGGGCCAGAGAAGTCCCCAGTGTGTGCTGGAGGGTGGATATGGATGAGGAAGAGTGAGAACTGCTACTCCTCAGCTGCCTTGAGGGACATCTGGACTCTAGGGGACACCCTGGGCTAGGGGGGGACACATCAAATCACAAATGTGTCCTTCTTTGTCCCCAGGAAGTTCAGTTCTCCTTTCCTCTTTCTTTCTGGTCTCCTTGTCCCATTCTAGGGAATTTACCAAAGAGCGAGAGAAGGCCAAGTCCAGGGGAACCTTCCAGAAGCTCCGGGAGAAACAGCAGCTGGAGGAGGATCTCCGGGGCTACATGAGCTGGATCACACAGGGCGAGGTCATGGATGTGGAGGACCTGAGAGAAGGTTTGGGCCTGAGGCAGTGCTCAACAGCCCCCTCCCCACTGCTGAACTGCACCTTGCATTTGGCTCCATGGAGAGCAAAACTCCATTTACAGCAGAGCACAGCAGCCGGTTCGATCCCTGGGGTGGGCTGAGTTGTGATTAAGACTGGAGGTGGTGGTGCTCACTTGTAATCCCAGCACTTTGTGAGGCTGAAAACAGGAGAATCACTACGAGTCCAACCTATGTAGACACTGTATACTCTATATCCCCTGTCCTAAATGCAAAATAATAATAATAATAATAATAATAATAATCTTCCCCAAAGCCTGGCAGCCCTTTGAGCAGGTATAACATTTGCTCTTAGAGGATGATTGCTTACCTACAACCCTACATCTCCAGATGTTAGAATCCAGGTGTGCCAAGCTCTTCCCAGAGTGCCATGAGGCAGACTCACAGTGGCCCAACCCTGCAGATATGGGCTTATCAGGTCTTGGGAATCTGGGTCTCAGGAAAGAACAAAAGGATCTAGGTCCACTTGGAGACCACTGTCCCTGATGTCCTTTCAAGGGGTGACTAAACTAGAGCTGGCTGACTATATGCATCTTTCCTGTCCCCAGGGAAGCTATCTTTGGATGAAGGTGGATCTGACACAGAGAGCCTGTATGAAATAGAGGGCTTGAACAAAATCATCCAGTTCATGTGAGTATCTGCCAAGCCTACTGAGATGCGGGCCTGAAACCTAGCACCTTCCCCTCAAGCCAATTTCCACACCCTTGGAAAAAAGGCCTTTCTGGAGTACGGCCAGGTGCCAGGGAATGAGCAGTCACAGAGGGGCAGGTGACCTATTTATACACCTTACAAGGAAGCAAGTGGAAGCCCTCAGGGGCACCCAGCAAGGGCTAGGGCTACGGGAGGCAACTTGCATTGGAGGAAGAAGTGTGCGAACTGCCTAGCAGCTGGGGAGTTTCCAAAAAGGCAGTAGCCCTGGACAGAAGTCTGGAGACAGGGGACACTGCACATTGTCTTGTCTTTGTCTTAAGAGGTGGGTTTGTTTGGTTGATAGGCTGTGTTCTTTTACAAATTCATGCATAATTATGGCCTTCCAAAGATCAAACGGCAGAGAAATACATCAAAGAAGAGAAGAAAGTCCTTAGTACCCTTCAAAGAGGGGTAACCATGGTAACAGTTACACACACATCCTTGTAAGATCTTTTCTGTTCTTTCATCCCTTGTATACACACACACACACACACACACACACACACACACACACACACACACACCAGAAGTATTTGTTTTTGTTTACATCATGGGGTTATACGTGTTAATTACAGAATGTAAAAGAACTCAAACAGTGCCCAACTCATAGGAAGTGTTGACAAATGTTTGTGGAATAAATGAACATGGCACACATTATCTCATACCTATATGTTTACTTAAAATTATCTACTAAGGATGAATCTTCACACCTACATGGACATATATTATGTGTAAACATGCGCATCCTTTAGGTATATCTTTGAATATGAACTGTTCCGCAGTGCGCATACATCAGAATGCGCTTGTCTTTCCTGCCTTGCACAAAGCATACGGTGTTGCAGGGAACAGCTGTGCAGAAGTCTGGCCACTTTAGCCGAACAGAGCTGTAGAAATGGAACTGCTGGCTCAGAGGATAGCTGGGTAGCTCTTAGACTTCAGCAAGTGCTGCCACATTGCTCACACCTTAAAAGGCTCTACTAGCTATGAAAATGCCTTTTTCATACACCTGCCCGGCACCTTCTCCAGACATTATTAACTTGTTTAGGATTTCTTTACAGTGGGTGGGATGTATGTTTCAGCATTGTTTTCACTGAAATCAAAATGTCTGCAGTGTTCTGTCCAGCCCTGTTGAGGATTTTGCTTATGCTATCTCATTTAATCACTTTGGAGGTCGGATCATTACTGTCCTCATTTGAAAGATGAGGAGCTAGTCAATGAACCAGGCTCACCGCTGCTGCCCTTAGCTTTGCCCATGCAGCTGGGCAGTGTGAGCGATCAGAGGGACACAGCTGGAGCGGGGTGAAAGGAACTGCAGCCTGGTTGATGGAGCGCGTCAGTGCTTGGTCTTCCTCTTCCTGTCTCCCCGCCCAGCCGGCACTGGAGGCAGTGGAACCGTGTCTTTCGCTGGAAATGTCATGACATAGTGAAATCCAAGGTCTTCTACTGGCTGGTGATCCTGATCGTTGCCCTCAACACCCTGTCCATCGCCTCAGAGCACCACAACCAGCCCCTCTGGTTGACCCATTTGCAAGGTGAGTCAGCAGGAAGACTGGAAGAAGGCCCCTGAGGCCTACTGCCAAGGGAGCCACAGAGTTTACAGCAGAGGTGAATTTTGATTTTGACATTGTTTTCTAGAAACTATCGACTATTGGTGCTGGATCACACAGTGTTGACAGTAGGAAAATAGACTTCAGGAGGCAAATGGCACACCCAACTTTCCTTCTCTTGACAGGGTTACCTGTCAGGGGCAGTGACAATACCTGGGGACAATTACCAGGTGCTCCCCAAGGTATCTGGGCAAGTTATTTTAGTTAGGGACATTGCACATAGTGTTACCAATAATCTAGAGTGCCAAGCACTCAAGTTCAAATCCTGCTATGAGAACAGCACTCTTGCGCCAAGGATTTGTCGACTGCATACTGTGGTTAAGTCATAGCAAGAGAACTCAGGATACGGTGACAGAGGTGTTACTTTGCACTTGAAGGAACATACCTAACTAAAGAGAAGACAGATATTAGTAGTTTTAAGTCCATCTGAGGAGGACAGTGATAGAGAGGAGGCAGCCACAGAAGAGTCACAAAGGAGCCCCAAGATCTGAAAAGATAAGCAGACAGACATAGGCAGTCATAGGTTAGCAGAGATTCCTGTGGAAGGAACAGTGTGTGCGAAGGTGTGACACAGTCCCTGAAACAGTACAATGGGGGAGTCACAGAGCTCTGTATGGCCTGAGAGAGCAGCAGGAGATGCATTTGCTCATAGGGGCCTCTGTGCTGTCCTACAATGTTAGGAGTTTAACCTTTGGGCAAAGGGAAGCTGGGGTAAAGTTACAAGCAGGAATAGAATGTGATCAGACTGGGGTCTCTGGACCAAAGTAAACTGCCTGGCTTCACCAGTTCCACCGGTCATGTTATGTTCTGTGAGAGCTTTGGGCTGTGACAAAAAGTAAGGTAAAGAAGGGCCAATTCCAAGAACAGGGCAAACAAACTAAGTGCCCTGTCTACTATTAAGGCCTAACAATGCTACATCCATTGTAATAACAGCAGCAAGGAATAAGAACAATGCCTCTGGGTGGCAGAAAGCAAGCAGTCTCCAGAGCAGAGCAATGAGCTCATGAGCTGACTCTCAGGTTGATAGGTTCTGGCCCAAGTATAAATTGCTGAATTATTATAGTGGTCATCGAGCATGGCTGAAGCCCAAAAACAACAGTTTATCTTCCTAATGGCCACTTCCATCTTTTTTTCTCACCCCAGTCCTAGATTCCTTTCCTGGCACACATAGGAAAGACTCCAATCAGCTCCTTACGTGTCTCTGAAACTGCCCCTCAAACCACCTTTAGCAAAAGTCCATAAAGTCTCAGACTTCCTTTGTCTCAGGCCAGGGGATCCCATATATCCCCATTGTTAATTCTTTCAGTATCTTCAGAGTTAATAAAGGCTCCTCCTCTTCCTCCTCCTCCTCCTTTTATTTCTGCTTCTCTGCTGCACTGCCAAAACAACCTAACACATGTGTGTCTCAGACCTAGGCCTAAGCCTGAAGAGTGGCAGTGAGAAACTTAATGTTGGCACTAGGGCCCTACAAAGGGTACCGCATGCAAGGGAAGTGAAAATGTTACTGTCCATTGGGCCACTTGAGGAGCTTGGAAGTTGAACTCTTCTAGAGACCCTACAGGGAAGAAAAAAAATGTCTCAGGTGAAACATTAAACTCTAACGTGTGCCCTGAATAGGTACAGAGTCTAATCTGCATAACCTTTCATGATACAAGGCTTATAAATGAAGATAGGAGCTTAAAATCTAGTTACAAACAAGTAAGACCCCAGGGTACTCAAGAGAAGCCAGTGCAAATATGTTTTAAGGATGCTTCTTAAGCCAAAGCATACAGGTTTCCCGCAGGGAAAATCATTTCCTGATGATGAGCTCATGATTTTAAACAAATTGCAAACCAAACGACGAAGAGATGCATCCTGAGGAAGAGTCACTGGGTCCAACCAAGGAGAACTAAGGAACCTGAGATGATAGAGTAGTACAAAACAGACTGTTTAAAGTGATAAAAAAAAATAAAAGATTAAATTTCACAGAAGAAAGAAATAGCCAAGCATAGCAGCACACACCTGTAATCCCAGCAGTCTGAGAGGCTGAAGCAGTAGGGTAGCAAATTTGAAACCCAGTGTGGGAAATTTAGCAGAACCCTGTCTCAACATAAAAAGAAGGCTGAGAATGTGGCTCAGTGTAGTCTTTATTAGCAAAGGAGAAAGAAAAGAGAGAGAGAAAGAGAGAGAGAGAGAGGTAAAAAGAGTGATTTTTTTCTATGGGAAGACTATGAGAGACGGAGCTGCCAATCAGATGCGTGCATCCATGGCTCATCCATTTGCCCATTCGTCGTCACCAGTCTCAGAGCCTTGAACGTGTCACTTCTTGTCATCCATTGTCAGTGAGTCAGTGTGGGGAAAAGGGGAACACTGCTCTCAAAGACAGGTGGAGGTGAAAGTGTAGTTCCACTTCCCAAGACAGGGAAGATGGTCAGGGACCAAGGGCTTTGCTGGGTGGAGACAGGTAGGTGAGACCCACTGGCCTGGTGAGCTTGAGGTGCCTCTGAGACATCCCCATGGAGATGTCAAGGAAGAGATGAAAAACTGGGTCTGGAACTCTGCAGAGAGGCCCAGATATCTCTAAGAATTAAATCTGTGAGCCATTTGCAGGAATGGTGTTGAAGCTAGGATTTTAGATATCAAGATATCAAGATATTCAAGAAAGGACAATTTATATTCAAGCATATAGCTCAAGTCGTGTGACCAGTTAAAGAATATATTTGCAGAGGGGACTTAAAAAAGCAGAGAGCAGGGTGTGGTAGCACACACTGTAATCCCAGCACCAGGGAGGCCGAGACAGGAAGACCAATGTGAGTTCAAGACCAGCCTGGGTGACAAAGCTGCAAAGCTCAAGGCCAGCTGGAACTATAGGGGATCTTGTTTCAAAAAAAGAAAAGAAAAGCAGAGGAAGTTCCAAAAGATGTGGTGTCACAGAAGCCAAAGGAATAGGGAGGTTGTAGGGGAGAGAGAGGGTTAGCAAGAGCTTGGTCACCAGAGCCCAGTGCTGCTGGGACACAATGGTCAGACAACCATTGGGCTTGGCAACATGGGGCAGTGAGTCCTTAGAAAGGGCGAGGCAGAGAAGAGCTGGAGAATCGGTGGGGCACAGTGCGGTGTGACAGGAAGAAAGCAATGACAGCTGTTATGGTTTATGTCTAGTTGTCCCCCCAAAGCCTCATGTAGTCACTGGGCAGGGACTTCTATAGATTGAGACTTGGTCCATGATCCCTGGGATTATGTTTCAGTACTGATGGGATAATGGGCCAAAGTACTTTTGGGATTATGGGTGTAGCCTAAGGCAGGGGCTAAGGCGGAGAGCCTGAATGTAATATAAAGAGAGGCAGAGAGATAGACTAGAGCTGTAGCTGTTGCTCTGCTGCCCCGTTTGGTTGGCTGCTTCTGCCACCATTTTGCTGCTGTTCTGCCGCCATGAACTGGATGCTCTCTGCCCTGCTCCACTCAGCCTTCGGCCAGCCAAATATGGACTGAAACCTCCACGAACTGTGAGCTAAGTAAACCCTTCCTTAGTTCATCCTGAGTGTCTGGTATTTGTCCCAGCAACAAGTAAAAAGTAACTAAGATACAAACCACTCTTTGGGAAGTTCCCTGTGACAGGGAGGAAGAAGCTAGGACAGGGGAGATAGAGAGCAAGGGCATGACCTGGGCATTCTGAAGGGCCATGCCACGGTCCACTTGACAGCACAAAGTGAAATACGTAAGAAAGAAAAGGACCAGGGATAATGGCAAAGCTTCACAGGCCAGATTGGCTTGGACAGTGGAGAGCCCTTCTCTCTCAAAAGAGAGGAGGGGATGTAATAAAATAGGAGA
Organism: Myocastor coypus; assembly: GCA_004027025.1. Lineage (NCBI taxonomy): Eukaryota > Metazoa > Chordata > Mammalia > Rodentia > Myocastoridae > Myocastor > Myocastor coypus. The sequence goes on from PVJA010003334.1 coordinate 64,402, forward strand.
ATATTGCTGGGAACTGAGGTCCAAGTGCAAGGACCTGAGTTCAATCCCTGGTTCCACCAAAAAAAAAAAAAAAAAAGGGAGAATAAATTTGCTTGAGGTTAACAATGACAAAATTCTTGGTGGGCATTGTGGCACATAGCTGTAACCCCAGCTACTTGGGAGGATGGCAAGTTCAAGGCTAGCCTGGGTAACATAGCTAAGTGCTATCTCAATAAATAAAAAAATAAATAAATAAAACTAAAAAAAGGTTAAGGATATAGTTTAATGGTAGAGTCCCCTTGGGTCTCATTCATAGCATAACAAAAATTAACAATAATAGTGATAATAATAATGATAAATTTTAAACACTCTTGCTCTCAAATACAAGAAATTTAGGTGAGTTTCCTTCAGTGGCCAAAAGTAGTCACCGAGTTTTGTTTTTAAATTTTTTTTTTTTTTTTTTTTTTTTTTAACAAAAGGACGACCCCTGGGGGAGGTGGGGCCGGCGCATTGGGCCGAGGCTCTGAGGTGGGGAAAGCAGGGGCCTGGCGCTGAGTCTGTACTGCCAACCCACAGATGTCGCCAACCGAGTGCTGCTGGTCCTCTTCACCATTGAAATGCTGATGAAGATGTACGGGCTGGGCCTGCGCCAGTACTTCATGTCCATCTTCAACCGCTTCGACTGCTTTGTGGTGTGCAGCGGCATCCTGGAGATCCTGCTGGTGGAGTCGGGCGCCATGACGCCGCTGGGCATCTCCGTGCTGCGCTGCATCCGCCTGCTGCGGATCTTCAAGATCACCAAGTAAGAGTGGGGGCCGGGCTGGGGCTCTGGGCTCCCGAGGGAGCCTCTAGGCCGAGGCACTTGCTTCCTCCGATCTGGATCCCTGCACCTTCATCTCCAGCCCTGGCCCAGCACCTCTTCCACCTCTTCCCTCCGGGACAGGAAGTCACTCCCAACCTGTGAACTCATTTCTGTTTCTCTTGCAACCTTAGTACCAGAGCACAGCAGGGGGTGGCGGGGGAAGAGAAAGGAAGGACAGCAAAAGGAGTCATGGGAGAGGGAAGAAGGATGGGAGAAGGGAGGGAGAAGGAAAGGAAGAGGAGCAGAGAAGGGCAGGTAATAAGAAGGGAGGAGGGCAGGAAGGAGCACAGGTGGAGTCGCAGTGCTATGGGAACGGCTGGGGCTCCTGTACAGTAATTCCCCTTACACACGGCGTGTGTGAGACTCCTGGAAGCTGTGCGGGAAACTGCATAGTGCCGAGCCGGTTCCACACCAGTCTTTTCCCTGTTCATCCAACCTTATGATAAAGTCTATTAATCAGGCATAGTAAGAGATTATCAATAGCTAATAACAAAATACATGAGCTACAACAATGTACCTAATAATGTACATGAGTATGGCCTTTGCCCTCTGGCTCTCAAAGCACCCTCATGGGCCTGTATATGGAGGATTTGGTAGCACCCACAGTTTGTCCTAGGCACCCAAAGCCATAGATAAGGAGATTGCAGTGTTGCTAAGTACTTTGACGAGCCCTGAGGTCATCTGAGCTGGGCGGAGGTCTGCACAGGGAGGGCCGACCCTAGTCTCAGGGAGTTTCCAGCTGAGTTGAGGGTCCAGAAGTGAATCCACAGCCCTCCTGAGGACACAAGAGCCTGACAGGAAGCAGAGGTGCGGCGTGCACCTGGGGCCTCTCGTCCGGCACAGCCCTTGCCGTCCGTGTTCATCCCCACCCGCCTCACGGCTCCTCTTCCTCAGGTACTGGACGTCACTAAGCAACCTGGTAGCTTCCCTGCTCAACTCCATCCGCTCCATCGCCTCCCTGCTGCTGCTGCTGTTCCTCTTCATCACCATCTTCGCCCTGCTGGGCATGCAGCTCTTCGGGGGAAGGTACGACTTCGAGGACACCGAGGTGCGGCGCAGCAACTTTGACAACTTCCCGCAGGCCCTCATCAGTGTCTTCCAGGTACGCCGATTGCTTGTGCACTCCTTCGTGGTGCTGACTGGATCCTGCTGCCTGTCCTTCGAGGCCAGGGCAGCATCACCTCTTCCAGGAAGCCTCCTCTGATCTGTCCCTCTCCAGCACCCCACCCTAAGCCCCTGTGCTTCTTGTAATATGTGCTTGCCTATGCTGCCCACTGGGGTTGTGCCCAAGCTGGTTTATCATGGTCCTGGTGCGTTGTGAAGTGGCAACCCGCAGTAGGCAGTAGGCAAGGTGGCTGTTGGTGTGTGGCTGGAGTTGGAAGGGCCATGAGGGCAGAGGAGCATGACTTGTGCCCCTGAGGGTGAAGCCAGGCAAAGTGGTTGCTCCTTCCTAGGCTGGGAAAGCCCGGGGGCGTCTCTGCCACCCATTCACTAGACGCTGCCAAGGGAAGTGGCTGCGGCTCAGTGTGATTGTGGAGAGCGGCAGATGCCCTGCAGCAGCTTTCTTAGTGTAGAACGTAGAAATGTGCCTCTCAGCAACCTGTGCTACCAGCTAGAGTAGTAGGTGACAATTAGCTGGCCCTGTGGAGAGCTTCCTACACTGTCTTCCATTTGGCCCAGGTGGCTGCTCAGGCATCACACCTCTCAACGGACCTGGCATTCATGCTATCTCTGGAGGCTGGGAGTGTAATTCAGTTTAGTCTGGGGATTAGGAACAGAGCTGGGGACATAGCAACCCCATGGTCAACCCCCTTGGTCCTCGGGCACCTGGGAAAGGTTTAGATCATTGGAAGAGGGGTGGTGAAGAGAGCAGGAGGCAGTCACTTGGGGAATGAGGAGAGGCCTGGGAGACCGGATAGGGCTGCAAGAAGCCTTTTGGACCACACAGCCATGGTGTCTGCATTCCCACCGCTGTTTCCTCCTTTCCTCTTTGCCTCAGGTCCTGACAGGTGAAGACTGGAACTCTATAATGTACAACGGCATCATGGCCTACGGAGGGCCGACCTACCCAGGCATGCTTGTGTGCATTTATTTCATCATACTTTTCGTGTGTGGCAACTGTATCCTCTGGGGGGCAGACACAGACAGAGAAGGATAAGGAGGAATGGGAAAAGGGACTTAAGAGAGGGGCTGAGGGTGCCCACTTGCTAGACAGCTAGGCCCTCTGCCTG
>PVJA010003334.1:67573-96475 GCA_004027025.1 Myocastor coypus
GGGGGGGGCGTCATTCTGAGCACTGGGACCAGGAAGGTTGGGTCAGGACAGGCCAGAGATAAGCAGAGCAGAAGAGGTTGGAGGGCAGGGCAGGCAGGGCCAGAGAGACATTGGCGGTGCCTTAGGGGTCCCTGCACCTGCACTGTGGAACCCAATATTTTGGGAGGGAACTGAGGGAATCTCTACTGAGCTCAAATGTGCCCAGCAGCAGGCCTACTTGCTGTGCCTCACTGGTGCCCCCTGTACCCTACTGTGGAAGCTGGGATTTGATTCTGGCCAGAAATGGATTGGATTCTAGGGATGAGTAGATTCATTCCAGTCATGGATACAGAGCTTTCCTAAGGATTCTAGTCCATGTCCAGGGCCCGCACTGTCCTGTGGTTAGCTCTGGCAAGAGGTGTTCCAGGGATAGGCCCTGCGAGCACACAGCCAGGGAGCAACTCCTGTCCCAGAGGCTTCCTCTCATCTGCAACCAAGTTTCCTCAGCTGGACTCTCCTAGATATCCTGCTCAACGTCTTCCTGGCCATTGCTGTGGATAACCTGGCTGAGGCGGAGAGCCTGACTTCTGCCCAGAAGGCCAAGGCTGAGGAGAGAAAACGTAGGAAGATGTCCAGGTGCGTGCTGCATCTCAGAGGGAGCTAGAGTGCTGGGTCCTGGTTATGGCCTGCTAGCTCCAGGCTGGTCCTCTCTGGAGGCAAGACACTCAGGTTGCTGATGGCCAACAAACAATCCTTGGGTGGGTAGAAGTGAGCTGGCTTTCTCAATAGGCCTCAGATGATGCGATGGCAGAGCCTGGAGCTTACATCGGGCCACATGCTGAGGACTACTGGGCTTTCTCCTCCTAGCTCTGCTACTGTATCACAGCACTTGGAAGGGCTCACATCCTTGCCAAGCCCCAGGATGCTCCTTGTGTGAGGCCGGGGTTGGCTTCCTGCTCAGGCCCTGCACCAGTCACTCCAGCTTTACTCTGAAGCCTAGAGTAGGAGAAGGACCGCTCTTCCAGACAGCATTTCCCAAACTCAAACTGCAAATCGACCCTGTGGAGACCTTGTTAAAGTACAAATCCTGTTTCAGCTGGTCCGAACCAGGTGGGATGGGCCAAAGGTCTGCATATCTAACGTGGTCGCTGTGGGTGCCAATGCTGCCCATCACCAGAAGACCACTTGGAAGTTGCTAGGCTTGAGACAGAGGCCTGCTGCTCCAGGGTTCCCGCCTGCCAGGATGGACTCTGCACTCTTGGGAAGGAAAGATAGGAGGAACAAGGGAGACAGAGACCAGCACTGGAGTTCAAGCACTTCCAGAATAGGAACCATCTTGAGCCACACATGGTTCCATGCTGTGACTCCTGTAGGAACTGGGGACAAAGCCAGGTTCTACCCACTCACTACCAACAGACTTTGAACATGGCTGAGCAGAGAGCCTTAAGCACGGGCTGTGCATTGTTCTTTCTTTCCACAGAGAAGGACGTGTCCAAACCCCTGCTTGTCACTCGGTGGCCAGTGTTCCTTCCCACACAGAGTCCCAGCACACAGGCATGGGCTCCACTTGAGGGTGTTGTCAGGCTGAGCAGACCCCTCAGAACCTCTCATTCAGCTTGCATTTTGAGTTTCCTTGGTTTTCCAACTCAGGGGTCTCCCAGAGAAGTCTGAGGAGGAGAAGTCTATGATGGCCAAGAAGCTGGAGCAGAAACCCAAGGGGGAAGGCATCCCTACCACCGCCAAGGTGAGACTCTTTGTGGGATATGTTACAGCCTAGATGGGAGGTGGGAGCTCTGAAAGTCCCTCCACCCTGTGCCTTGAGGAGCTGGTGGGGCAGGCGGGGAGGCTGGAGAGGGCCCAGTTGCCCTCCCAGGGCATTCCGTCGTGCTTCTGTGGGAGGGAGAGCCAGTGCATGTCCCTCCTCCAGGGGCTTCTGTGCTGAGAGGCTCAGACTTCTGCAGAGCCCCAGGGTCCTTCCCCAGAGTACCTCCCCTTCTCCTTGACACCACTGCTCTACAGAGAGGCCTAACCTGGCTTCTCACCATGGCTGGCCTTGCCCTGCTTATTCCAGCCTGGTTCAACGTTCTTGGAGACTAAGAAAATGGAGCCAAGGAGCCAAAGAATGGGGTCCCAGCGGGACTCGAGATCGTGGCGGGGAGCTCAGCCCCCTGCTGGAGAACTGAGCAGAGGGTTCACACAGGCTCGGCCTTTGTCCCCAGGGGCCTGGATACACGGTCTGAGCTTATGCCTCACCAGGGTCTTCATTATGTTTCCTCCTACAGTTGAAAATCGATGAGTTTGAATCTAACGTCAATGAGGTGAAGGACCCGTACCCCTCAGCTGACTTCCCAGGTGAGGATCCTCAAACTGTGACTTAGGGGGAGCTGTGCTAGTGTGGATTCTCCTAGTCTCCTGTGTGTCCCCTGCCTAGATGCAACACAGAGAGGTCAGGACACGAGATGTCCCTCTGCGCCTACCCTTGCACAGACGCCATCTGCCAGCCTGTCCCTCTCTACAACAACATGCATGGTAGAAAGCCCCACGCAACCTGTTCCATGTTCTTCAGCTAGTAGGGTCCATCGTATGATTTAATGCTAAGGCCTCAATTTTCAAAGATGACAGAGACTGCTGGGAACGCATGTCCTCCCTGCCAGTCGTGCAGAATGGACCCTAAATGAGGGCGCTCCATCCATGCCACTATGACACAGGTGGTTCACTGTCCAGTGTCTGAAGTAGAGCCAAGACTAACTCTGGGATAAAGTCCAAAGGCTGCTGCCTGGGCAAAACCAGGGGGAAGATGGACAGGCGCACCAGTGGATAAAGGTCTCATAGACGCACATGCCCAGAGGCTGTTGCTGGACCGCTGCACATCTGGACCATAGAGAAGACAAGGAGGAAGCAGGATGGGAAAATACTCTAAGCCTCCTGAAAGGGCCCTGGGGCCCAAGGGCTACCAGACTCCTTCTCTGCTCACTCACAGGTCCCTAGGAGCACTAGATCCAGGGGCGATTTTACATCTCCTTGTGGAACCTAGTGACTCTAAGCTGGCAGGGGACTTTGTGGGCTCCAAAAGGCATAGTGATTGCCAGAGGACAGGCACTCAATAAATGACATGGACAGATACACAAAAGAATTTTGCAGGCCAAGTGTGGGGAGAGCAGAGGTGCTATAAGGAAAACTGATAAAATGTTTTCAAATACCTACCAGAAGTGACTATTTGGAGTTTAGTTTACCTGAACTCCTTTCACATGACGGTTACCAGGTGCTACATGGGAGAGGCTGGCGTGCAGGGGCTACTGTGGGGAATCTGAGGTGAGGTAAAAGGGGAAGGGGCTGAGGCAGCAGGGAGTGTGCGGGGTGGGCAGCTGGAAGCAGGTCTTACCACAGACATCTAATGTGCTTATAAGCCAGCTTCTTTCTTTAAAAAAAAAAAAAAAGGCTTATTACAAAAAGTATAGACAATAAAATGAAGATAAAGGAAAAGTTTTTAAAAGACATGGATACAAGAAGTTACCTTAAGAATTGACAGATTTTTCAGTTAGGCAGACAGTGAGTCTCTAGATTTCCTGGTACCCTGGCAGAATGAAAAACGTCTGTCATGTTAAGATGCCATCCTGAGAAGAAGCAAGAGCTGGAGCTTCTCCGGTGGGCAGGGGAGCGGGAGTAGGATTTGGATAGGCGTGGGAGCCCTCCCCAGTTCCACAGCAGAGAGCAAAATCTGGAGTTCCTGGCTTCCCAAGGCTTCTGAGAGGAGTAGGGAGGAGCCCAGAGGAGCCCTGGGGAGCACGCAGTGTGCTCTCTGGGTCCTCATACCTGGAGCTCTGGTGCACTCACTTGTGAGGCCTAAGACCCGAGAGCAGGGCGGGGACACCTTTCTGTCTCTCCTCTGCCTCCTCCTGTGCCTGCCATGGTCCCATGGCTGATACCCACGGTCTCGTCTGCTTCCTGGCTGCAGCAACCGCTGGGAAGCCTCTGAGCACAGACACCAACGGCATTGTGAGGTTTGGGGAGACATCCCTCATCTCTCCCTCCCTCCCCACAGGAGATGATGAGGAAGATGAACCTGAGATTCCAGTGAGCCCCCGGCCGCGCCCCCTGGCTGAGCTGCAGCTGAAGGAGAAAGCAGTGCCCATTCCGGAAGCCAGCTCCTTCTTCATCTTCAGCCCCACCAATAAGTGGGTGTCCGCCTGGCGCCTTGTTGGGTGACAGAGGTGGCGCTCAGAAGAAGCTGCTTTCCTTCTCTGAAAGGACTGCTTCATTCTCCATGCCTATGATCACCCATGAGAAACACACTTCTTGAACCTAAGATCGGGTGCCCTGTTTAAAATGCTAGTATTGGGCAGGGGTGTGGCTCAGGGGCAGAGCACTTGCCCAGCAGGCACAAGGGGCCGGGTCCACCATCAGCATCAACACCAAAACCAGAAAACCTTTAAAAGCTAAATAAGGACCCAGGGAGATAGCTCAGTGGAATAAGTGCTTGCCTGGCAAGCATAAGGTCCTGAGTTCAATCCCTGGTACCACCAAAAAACAAAAACAAAAACAAAAAACAAAAAAAGCAAAATAAAATTCAGGGAAGAGTAATGCTTTTAAACCTATCAGTCTTCACACCTAACTGGGTCATGCACACTGGCTCCTCTCTAAGAAGTTTCAGACAGGATGTGCTTAGGGCTGGGGGAAGCTCAGGCTTCCTTTGGAGATCAGCTTGCCTCAGTCTTTGTGGAGAAGCCTCAGGGTCGTGATATACTGGGTGGCAGGTGGCAGGTGGCAGGGTGTCTCATTTAGACGACAAAACTGGAGAGGGAGGAGGGACAGAGTCTCTGTGTGTCCCAAGCAGAGGACCATGCTGATGCAAGGCTATGCTTCTCCATTGACCTGGGGGTCCAGGGCATGAATCCAGTGCCCCTCTTTGGGACAGAGGTGGTTGGAGCCCAGGCTTCCAGCAGCCCCCACAGACCCTCTGTCCCGCTTTCTGCCACATCAGGATCCGTGTCCTCTGTCACCGCATCGTCAATGCCACCTGGTTCACCAACTTCATTCTGCTCTTCATCCTGCTCAGCAGTGCTGCCCTAGCTGCTGAGGACCCCATCCGTGCTGAGTCCACAAGGAACCAGGTGATGGTGGCCCCTTCTGCTGGCTCGGGAACCCCTCGTCCCCAGCACACGCATCTCACTCTGGTGTAGGGAGCTCACCGGCATTCTCTGGGTGGCTGCAGTCAGGCCTCAGAGTTTCTTAGAGTTCAGGACGACCCTCCCTTGCCCTGAAGTGCACTGTCACTCAGGAAGCAAGGCAGGCACTGTCTGTGTGCTTTGGTGACAATGGCAATGCTAGCGATGGCAGATGTGGCACCAGTGCCCACCTTCCTCTCACTGGCTGCTTCTCCCCTGCCTCATCCCCAGATTCTTGGATATTTTGACATCGCATTCACCTCTGTCTTCACCGTGGAGATTGTTCTCAAGGTGAGTGCGGCTCTGGGACAGACAGCCCCAGGGGGTGGGGCTCCTCTGAGCTGGGAAGGGGCACTTCCGGACGGGGCTCCAGGTTGCACCCAGTGAACACACTCGGGGCTGTGCTAAGGGGTGGGAGAAAAGCGGGAGGAAAGTGGATGTGGCAGGAAGGCCTTGTGGAAGCTAAGAGACGACAGGGCTTCAGCCAGAGTGAGATGGTAAGTGGGTGGCTGACTGGAAGGCTGGGGACTTGGAGTGCAGCCAAAGGGGAGCCTGCCACCTCTCTGCAGGACACACCATGGCTGCAAAGCTTTCGGTACGTTTCCACAAGATAAGCTTAAGAGCAGACCTGGGAGCTGGATTTGCTCCTAGACCTTGGTCATTAGTGATTGGCAAGGCCTTTCCCTCCAGGAGTCCCCAGAGAAGTGACCGTTGCCTGACCTGGGTTTCTGGCAGCTCTGTCCTGTGGTGTCCTTTTTATCCCTTATCCACAGCACATCCTTCCTGACCTCAGGAACAGGCACACTGTGTTGGAGCCATCATGGGACAATGGGCTGGCAAGGGGGAGGGCCCTCGGAGACTGATACCTAGTAGCCCAGCATCCACTGTCACCCACCAGGAGAGCAGAGGGCAGTACACAAAGGAGCCAGCCCCAGCAGACCCTGGGGTTGCCCCTAACACAGGGCCTCAGCTACTGAGTCAAGCAGAGGGTGATGGTGGCTTCCCTGAGATCAAGGAACTGTGTGGAGGTAGACTTTAGGTTTAGGCCTTGAAGTCAGACAGGACTTTATCAGGCAGGGATAGCCTGGGGATATCAGGAGGACAATGGCAAAGGCACTGTAAGGCATGGGAATGTACCTGGAGAGGAGGCAGTAGCCCCTTTGGGCTTAGATGTACTACACACTTGGAGCCGTGGGCACTAGGCTGGAATAGCAAGAAACATAATCACACAGGGACCTGAACAACAGGAAAAGCTTCCCCAGCCAACTGTGAGGACATAAAAGAGGCTTGTGCAAAGATGGATAGAGAAGAAACCTGTGAAGGGGGCTGGGAGGCAGGAGCTGGGAAGGGGACTACAGACAGGTAACAGAGAGGGTCCAGGCCCAGTTGAAGGCTGGGGTCTGTAGGGGCTGCTCTGCTCAGCTCAGTTCAGCAATCCTGGCCAGAGGAGACTTCCCAAGTTTCCTGGTGGGGGGTGGAGGAGTTTGGTTGCTGCCCTGAGCAGCTCTACTCTAAGGGGGGCAGCAAGCAGGACGGCACTCTTAGGCCACTGGGGGAGCCTTAGCAAGTGCCTGTCCTGGTCACACTCAGGAAAGAAGGCCTTCTTTAGGGGATGACCTGTCCCCAAGCCCTCCCACCAAGGACGGTGCCCCTCTCCCCCCAGATGACCACCTATGGCGCCTTCTTGCACAAGGGCTCCTTCTGCCGCAACTACTTCAACATCCTGGACCTGCTAGTGGTGGCTGTGTCCCTCATCTCCATGGGGCTTGAGTGAGCAGTGGCAGAGGCCAGCGCTGGGCATGGGCTTCAGAGCGGGAGGGTCACCCTCTGCTTGGTGGGCACCAGGAGGAGGGTACCAGGGCTATGGATTGGGGGAACCCGTGGGTTGCAACCAGTTGGGCTGGAGTGACAGTGTTCTGTGGGCAGAGCCTTGTCATGGGCACTGGGAAGGAAGACAGAGACCTCTGGGAGACCACAGTCCCCCACTGGGTCACTCTCTCTGTTGGGAGAGGAAGCCCCTATTCTGCCATGTGAACCATCTGTGAGAGCTAGTGTTGGCCTGCTAGTACGGAGCAGCTTTAGCAGGGCTGGACACACACAGTCTAGGGCCAAGGGAGGTGGAGGTGCTCAGGAGCAGATAGATGGACACATGGAGAGGCTGTTGGGCGGGTGGGATTGGCTGAACTCGGCCCCCCATGCACCTTCTGCAGGTCCAGCGCCATCTCAGTGGTGAAGATCCTGAGGGTGCTCAGGGTGCTCCGGCCACTCCGAGCCATCAACAGGGCCAAAGGGCTAAAGGTGAGAGGGGGCCGGGTTGGGGGTGGGGGGGAGGATCCCAGTTCCCAGCTTCAGAACACTTCCCAGCCATGGTGGGGGCTCTGGCCCATCTCCTTGGTTCATCAGGGAGTGGGATATTTCCCTGAGAGCTTGCTCAGAGGCCGCTGAGTCTTGCACACTTGGGGTCACTTGGCTGTGGCGGTGGGGTGCAGCTGGTGCAGGCCTGGCCCTTCCTCTCCAGCATGTGGTACAGTGCGTGTTCGTGGCCATCCGCACCATTGGGAACATCGTCCTGGTCACCACGCTCCTGCAGTTCATGTTTGCCTGCATCGGAGTCCAGCTCTTCAAGGTGAGCCTCCCTGCCCCCTACCCCTGGAAGCCCTCTCACGAAATCGACTCTTACTTTTCCCTCCAGGAAATAGGGAAAGTGGAGTGCACAGGCAAAGATGGCTCTAGTCTAGATTCAGTTGCCTAGGTCACGCAGGTAGCTGGTCTGTGGCACTGCAGCCACCATACCAGCCCTGACCATCGGCTTGGGAGTCACACTCCCCCTTACCATCCTGCCCCTGCCGGCTGTCCTGCCAGACCTGTCTAAGGCACCCCACCTCAACCCTACACCTCCACCTTCACCCCATGTTAGCAGTTGGGATGTCTGTACCATGTTATCTGCTGGGTGTCCTGGGCCCAGCAGGCCTTCATGTCATACCTGGGCCTGGCTCCATTCTATTCTGCCCTTCCTAAGAGAAGATAGCTGTTCAGTTGCTCTCTATAAATCAATCCTGCAAGAGTGTCCCCCTCCATAGAGCTCTGATCTCTATATGCCTGTGGCTCTGAGCTTTTCTGCAGGGCGCAGAAATAGAGGACAGGGAACAGGCACTAAGGAAAGTAGTCAGGGGGTGCTCCTAGAGGGCCTGCCACGAGATGGGTCAGAGCCAGGCCCTCATACCGTCCTGAGGGGTGAGGGTGCCTACAGCGTCAGGATATTCCACCAGCCTGAAGCATGTGGGCATCACCTCTTTGTCCAGCAAGGCTCTGCCCCTCCTCAGGCTTAGAGCCCCAGAGTCCCCCTGAGGACGTCATCAGTGTTAGACCACACAGCCAGGTACAGGTCAAAGCACCAGACACACCGTGGAGGAATGAGAAGGAACTGTCCTTGCTTTGGCTACCTTGATCCTTCTGGGCAAGAGCGCTGGCCCGCAGCAGCCCAACTCTGTGCTGTAGTCTCTTCTCAGAAGCTGTCAGCTCCTGCCCGGCCAGCTAGTAGGCACGTGGTGGTCACCATTGGTGGTTTGCATCACATTAGGCTGGAAACTTCTCATGTGCACTCCACAGTCTATGACAGAGTTTCATTTTGCTTTCCACAATAAATCAGATGTTAGCTTTCAAAGGCCCAGAGCGCTCCCCAGTGTAGCCTCCACCCTGCTTCTTTCTCAGTGTCCCCCGCCTGCCCAGCCTTCACCTTCTAACCCAGCAGCCCTAAGGAACAGCACAGACCTGCAGGGCCTGGGTAGCTGGGCTCTTAGCTAGTTTGGCCCTTGCTTTAGCTGAGACATTAGACGAAGGCGCTGAGAGCCTTAGACAAAGCTGGGCCAAAGTCTACAGGTTTTACAACTAATTTAGTCCCACGAAGACTTAGCAACCAACTCCTTTTGTTCAGGTACCTGGTATGTAGCACCAACAAAAGGAGACAGTGCTCTTGCTGAAGTCAGATTAGGGGCCACAGAGGTCACTCCTACCCAGGCCATGGGGGTGGGGCACTCTGGGGCCTCTGTTCCTCTCTGCGCATAGACTGAGTCCTCAGAGCCTGGCTAGGGTCCATCTCTGAGCCCAGCCTGGATCCATCAGCTGACTCCTTTTCCACAGCAGGCCCTGGGGGCTGGCACACAGGCAGGAGAGAAGAGGTGGGAGGTGGGCTGAGCCCTGTCCCTGCTGTGTAATACAAAGAGCAAGGAGGGACTCCCGGTCTCGGTTAGTCGGTTAGTCGGTTAGTTGTATCCAGGGAGGTGAAGGGGTTCAGTTGCCACGGATCCTGGAGGAAAGGGCAGGTAGCAGCCCTGCACACATTTTCATCCCGTGGGGCCCAGGCTGGGGTGCTCAGTAAGTGCTCATGGAAGGTACTGGCTTCCTTACTGCGTCTAGGGCAGGTAGGGAAGCCAGGGGAAGTGGTGGGGGCGGATGATACTGAAGGCGAAAGGCCCTTCTGGGCCCCTGCTCCAAGGTGAGGACAGCTCTCAGAGGAGAAGAGAAACTGGCCCTCCTTCTCCACAGCCCACTTTTCTGTCCCATTTCCATGACAATGTGCTCCCTCCCTCCCTCTCTGGATGCAGGGGAAGTTCTTCAGCTGCAATGACTTATCCAAGATGACAGAAGAGGAGTGCAAGTGCGTGCTGCACCGCGGGCTGGGGGCTCAGTGGGAGGGGTCACTGGTAGGGGCCTCACAGGAGGGGCCAGGAACTATGGGACCTGAGCCAGGAGGCCCAGGAGGGAAGTCCCTTTCCTTGGGCCACTGTGAGGAGGGAGTGCCTGGTGTGTTCCTCCTGGTCCCAGATCTGAACCTTCTCTTTTCCTGTACACTCACCACCCAGAAGATGGGAGTGGGGCAGAGGTGACCCAGCTGTGCTTGGTGGAGTGACTGGGCCTTCTAACTTCAGGGGTTTCTACTACGTGTACAAGGATGGGGACCCCACGCAGATAGAACTGCGTCCCCGACAGTGGCTACACAACGACTTCCACTTCGACAACGTGCTCTCAGCCATGATGTCACTCTTCACAGTTTCAACCTTCGAAGGATGGCCCCAGTGAGTAAGGGCCGTGCCTGGGGTCCACCAGGGGCACAGTTAAGGCAGGAAGTCTACTGATCTTCCTGCCACTGCTGAGTCTGTGGCATTTTTGGTGAATTGTAGGACCCGTGTGTTGACTGGTCGCTCCCAAGTGAGCTAGATCAGTGACTCTAACAAAATGTGGTCCCTCCTCTATGGCTGTGTGACTTCCTCCTCACACAGGAACCTACTGTTAGGTTAGGGATAGAGAGGACACCATGGCAAAGGCAGGCCCACAACAGGATCAGCTCCAGTCCTTGCTGCCGAGTCCTGCCTTCTCCCGTCTCACTCCTTGCCTATCCACGTCCATGCGTCCCAGCCCAGCTCAGCCTCAGCCTCTCCTCTCCTCTCCCAAGGCTGCTGTACAAGGCCATAGATGCAAATGCGGAGGATGTGGGCCCCATCTACAACAACCGAGTGGAGATGGCCGTCTTCTTCATCATTTACATCATCCTCATTGCCTTCTTCATGATGAACATCTTTGTGGGCTTTGTCATCGTCACTTTCCAGGAGCAGGGTGAGACCGAGTACAAGAACTGTGAGCTGGACAAGAACCAGGTGCCTGGGCCCCGTGCCGAGGAGGGGGCCTCCCACTGCCTTTAATATGGGTTCTAGCTAGGGAAAAGCATCCTATGGTGTGACCCCAGAACCTCCAGTCCCAACCGATGCCTAGTCCCAACCTTCACATACCCCACTCTGTCTCCAACCTGGAGCTCTCCTAGTTGGTGAAACAGGGGAAGGGGTTTTCTCTTGGAATCTCTCCGTGCTGCTCAAAGAAAGGAACTTTTGGTCAGAGTGGGCTGTGATAATCGAAGAGAACCCAGTGGCCTCCTTCCTCTAAACAGTCGATAGAGCCCCTTAGTTCCAAGCTGCTGGCCATAGCTGCCCCTGCCACCCACAGGATGAGGGATTCCTTCAAGCCCAGAGATGTAGGTGAGGAGAGGGAGGGAGGTTTGGTGTTGACCTCCCTGTTGTGTTCTGTCCTAGCGCCAATGTGTGCAGTATGCCCTCAAGGCCCGCCCACTGCGGTGCTACATCCCCAAAAACCCATACCAGTATCAGGTGTGGTACATCGTCACCTCCTCCTACTTTGAATATCTGATGTTTGCACTCATCATGCTCAACACCATCTGCCTGGGCATGCAGGTAAGGGGCCCTCCATGAGCTGAGACTGTCTGGACTGGGCCCTGGGCCCTGAGCAGAGTAGGTTAGGCATGGTAGGATTCCCTGGTTTCCCCAGATGGATCTTTCCAGAGCACCTACTACATGCATGGTGCTGTGCTGCGCAGGACACAGGACGTCAGTTCTAGGCTTTGGCACTACATACTTATGGTTTCTTAAGAAGCAAATTCAAGCATACAGGTAGTGTGGGGGATGCTGCAAACAGGAGGTTCCAAAAAGAGGAGAAAGTGTAGGAAGTGGAAAGGGTTTGCTTTATTATTATTTTTTTTTCCTGCTATTGCAAATCTGAATGGTGATTGTGGGAATCTGGTCTCTGTCCCAAGAGAAATGGGCTTAGTGTTCACAGAACAGGTATGCCTCTTAGGAGTTGAGCACCCCTTACAGTATAATTAGCAGCCTCATTATCAAGCCTTAATTAAGGATGTGATCATTTAAACGCTATATAAATAGTATTGTGCAGTTAGGCTCCCTGCCCCTAGAAGCCCAAGACACACCCAACAATAAAACCACCTGTCATCCAGCCATGAGACTATGGAAGGAAATTCACTGAGCCAGCAAGCTCACGTCCCATAGGGGATCTTGAACAGTGACTCGTGTTTGGGCTGAGTCACAGAATTGGACAGGGGCAGCTGTCAGATCTTCTGAACTACCTGGAAAGGTTTTGTGGAAGGGATGGGATCTAATCAACTTTCTAAAGGGAAAAAGAAGAGACATACAAGCATGTGGATTTAGGACAGGCCATCGCTATGGGGCAAGGATGCCAGGGTTTCTGGCTTAAATGCCAGCCTGAGATGCCAATGTCCCTGGGGCAGCATGCAGACACAGAAAGCTTGCTGTGTTCCATTTCCCACTGTCCAATCCTGACACCAACCACAGAGTCCAGGAACCTCCCCTCCTACCCCTGCATCCAAATGACTACATAGAACCTGTCACAGCCCCCCTTGGGCACCTCCCATCCTCTTTTCCCATGAGCTCTGGGCTTGAAGCCCTGAAATACACTCAGTAGGACTTGAACTTGGAGAAGTTCCCCTCTCCCTCTCCTTCCGTGGTGGGTGCGGGTTGAACGGCATCTTTGCAAGTTGGTAGCAGGTCCTAGTTAAAACAAAGCTAAATCAGGGTAGAAGAGGAGCCCTCTGAGGGCAGGGTCTGCCCAGGAAGAAGTGCCATTCTAAGAATGCAGTCTGCAGGCTGGAACCCCTGGCCCACCGTTCCCATGTCCTCTCTGCAGCACTACAACCAGTCAGAGCAGATGAACAACATCTCAGACATCCTCAATGTGGCCTTCACCATCATCTTCACCCTGGAGATGATCCTCAAGCTCATGGCGTTCAAGGCTCGGGTGAGTGTTGGGGCCGCAGGCCAGCTAGCAGCAGCGGTGTGCTGGAGTCTTGGGCATCTGGCTCCACATCCCCTCATTCTACCACAGGCCCCTTCTCCAGCAGTTATGCTTCCACCTGCCAGTCTTTTGTCCATCTGTACCAGTGGCCAAGTGCAGGCTGGGTGAAACTTGCAGCTGCCAGAATTGGCTGATAGCAAACGTCAGCTACCTCATCTCTGCCCTTTCTTTGAGCTCATCCTACATTCCTCTGCTTCCTTCTTTTCTGCTCCAAAGCACAGGCCCTGGCAGGAGAGTACCTCAGCCTGTGTTTTTGTTTCCCAAACCCAATGTTGCATCTCTCAGCCAAGCCTAGCTGCCCTATTTTTCTGCTTTGTTAAACCTCAGTCTGGACTTTAGAAGGGCTCCAGGATGAAGTTGCTCCCTGTCAGGAAAAGGCCCCAAGTCCCTACTTCCCAATAGCCCCCGCACCACTACGCATTCGAGAGGCAGAGAGTTAAGGAGCCAAAGGGAGAGGGTGGTGGGCTGGGAGCTCCAGTGGGAAGTGGGGGCCTGGGCACCCCACGGTGGCTTGCCCCCAAGATCTGCAATATGGTGGGCCCGAACACTGCCCTCCTCTGGCCGCCAGACCCCCTCTCCCAAAGCTGAGCTGTCTCTCATATCTTTCCCTCCCAGGGCTACTTTGGAGACCCCTGGAATGTGTTTGACTTCCTGATTGTCATCGGCAGCATTATCGATGTCATCCTTAGCGAGATCGATGTGAGTATCCTCAAGCAGAGCCATTAATAGTGTCGGGAGGAAAACACTCGTTCAGCCCTCAGATGTGTGGGGTACCCACTGTGTGGGCAACATGGCACCCCAGAGGTTACAGAGAGGAAAGTGATAAGTCATGGCTTCTGCCCCCCAAGGAGCTATGGCCCCGTAGGGCAGAGATATAGAGCCCTACTCACTGAGGTGGAAACAGCGAACGCACCAGACTGCGCGCACCAGACAGTGCTAGGCAAGCTACTGGGGAGGGCAAAGGTCCTCTCCAGACTGGTGCTCAGGGACAGCTTCAGGGAGGTGGTGAGGGGAGCAGCAACCCAGGTAGAGCCTTGGGAGAGACACAGAGCAGGATGTGCAGGGAAGGGTCAGGCGTGCAGAGCGGGCAACGGACGTGTGCCAGGGTGCAGGACATAGCACGGGTTGGGCGTTACATAGCAGGCAGCGGGAAGTCACCAAAGGTTTGCAGTGGAGCAACGGATTAGCATTCCACTTCTAAAGCATCAATCTGGGGGACAGGAGGACAAATGACTAGAACTAGGGGTCCTTTCTCTAGTGATTCAGTCATTCATTGATGCCCCAAGTATCTCCTGTGTCAGCTATGGTTCTTGGTGCTAAAGAAATGGCAATAAATAAAATTGTAGAGACCCCAATAAATAAACCCAGCACATAATGGGTTAGATGAAGAAAATTAAATGAAGATAAGGATGTGGAGTGGAAAGGAAGGAGAGAGTGGGTGTGAAGAAGAGCCTGGACTTGAGATCTCAATAAAGCAAGGGAATAAACCATTCAGGGATGGGAGATGAAGGATGTTGTGGGGAGCGAGAAAAGAATATGCAAAGGCCCTGGGGAAGAGGCATGACTGCTGAGCTTGAGGAACAGTGGGAGGCCCTGGAGCTGGAGTGGGGAAGGCCAGAGAGGAAGAGCAGACAAGGGGGACTCATCATCCAGGTCCCTGAAGGCCACCGCTGTGACCCTGACTTTTATTCTGAGAAAGATGAGGGCAGCTGGGGGGGGGAGGAGAGTGCAGCAGGACTGAGCCAGGGAGGGCAGCTGCGGGGGGGCAGAGCTCAGCAGGACTGAGCCAGGGAGGGCAGCTGGGGGGGGCAGAGCTCAGCAGGACTGAGCCAGGGAGGGCAGCTGGGGGGGGGCAGAGCACAGCAGGACTGAGCTGGGAAGGGCATTTGAGGGGCTGCAGTGACTCAGGTGAGAGGGATGGTGGCAGGTGCTGGCCATGGAGGTGTGTCCAATCCTTTATTTGTCTTGAAGGCTGAGCTAAGAAAGTCAAGGACCACAGGAGTTGGATCAAGAACTTCAGAGTGGGAAGAGGCCCAGGAGGTGGGATGAGAACCTTGTACTTCAAGGGCAGAGGGTCGGGGAAGACGTCTCAGGGGAGAGCACCCCTACCAGGTTCTGTAAGCAGAACCCAGGGAGTGTGGCCTTGCTGGGCATCTGAAGCTGGGGAGCTATAGCATGAGGAAGGCCAGAGGAGACAGGGAAGAGGGAGCTAAGAGGTGGAGGCTGACCTCCAAAGATAGCACTCCCACCCCAGGACTGGCCAAGTAGCCTCCAGGGTGGGAAGGGTGATAGTAAAGAAGCAGAAGCGACCAGGTGGAGAAGGGCTTTCGTCTTCTGAGCCATCCTATCCAGGTCTACCCTTGGTGTCCCACCAAGGAAGTGGGTATCCAGTGTGAGACAAGCTCTGGCAGGAGCCCAGGGCTTTGGCTGCCATCCTGGGCATCTGGCATGTTAGTGGAGGGCCCTGGAAGCCCTCGCCATCCTCCATGTGCAGAACAGACAGTGACAGACAGAACTCCAGCTGGTCAGAACTGACAAGGACTAGGGTGGGCTCTGAGCAAAGCCAGTGAATGCAAGAGTACGTGCTAGCAGGAGTGTGTGTGTGTGTGTGTGAGCAAGTACCCATGTGCACGCGCGCATGTGTCCCCAAGCTCTCAGCGTTTACTGTGGAAATGATATCCTAAAAGACCCTGCAGTCTGAGAGCAGCATCCCTCACAAAGCACAGTCAGAAGAGAGAACTCTGCCCAGCAAAATAAATAGACCAAATTAGAAATAGTTATTTACAGAAATTTGAGGCACGCCTAGGGGATGCCTGGGTAAGTCAGAACAGTTTCCTTGGCTTTGGAGGCCAGGTCATGGAAGTTCTTACTCTTTGGTTACAGAGGTTGTTACTGGGCACTGCTTGATTTTTTAGGACCCCAGATGTCCCTTACCGGTAGCATTTTAAAAAAAATATATATTTGATACTAGGTCTCACTGAGCAGCTCAGGCTCATAGTGATCCTCCTGTCTTCAGCCTCCCTGGGGGGCTGGGATTACAGGCATGTGCCACCCCGCCCCAGATTCAGTGGCTGACTCAGTGCATCTGGGTGTGGGGCCAGTGCAGCACATGGTGCTGGGGATTGAACCCTGGTCCCTGTGCTTGCCTAAGCAGGCTTGGTCTGCTGAGCTATCTTGCCAAGCCACCAGTGATATACATTTGAAGTTATGTTAGGCTTTAAGTTATGGGCACAGCAGCACAGGCCCATAATGTTAGTATTCTGGGAGGCTGAGGCAGGAGGATCAAAAGTTTGTGCCTATCTGGGGCAACTTAAGAGAGGCCTTGTTGCAAAATTAAAATAACAACAAAAAAAAATTAAAATGGTTGTGAATGTAGCTCAGTGCAAAGGCCCTGGATTCAGTTTGTAGTACTACAGCAGCAACAAGAATTTGACTTACATTTCTGGTACACAAACCAAGGAAACGTCTTGCACCGCATCTGTTGGGCTTGTAGGATAGCAGGCATATTCCCCCTGTCAGTACAGCAGCCACAGCCACATGTGGTGCTGCTCGCACAGCTGGTCTGCCCCGTGCAAAACACAGGTCTGCACCACCAGTTGTCAGCCTGCTGCACCTGAGAATCACGTGCAGTGTTCAAACCTCCAAAGCCCAGCCCCAGCCCCAACCCCAGAAGCTGGTTTCATTGGTCCAGGTGGAGACTCAGCAAAGACAAGTGTTTTGCTTTTGCTTTCTGGGTCATTCTGACAGGTAGCCAGGATGGGAAGCCAGGGGCCAAGGGCAGAGCTGCCGCAGACAGCATGTTCAAGCTCGACAGGGGAAGCAAGGAAGCTGAGGTTCAGTCTGCCTGCAGCTACTTGCAAGGTGGACAAGGAATGACCTCTTGGGATTGAATGGGGAGCCTCAGGACATGTGGCCTAAGGCAGGCGCTTGGAGGAAGCGGGAAGAATTGTTGCTCCCACACACCCTGAGCACCCACTCTTGAAGATCCTGGCCCCTGAGATGTGAGCCTTGGTGCTGGTCCCAGTCTCAGGCAGAGGAGCAACTGTTGGGGGCTCTCAGGCTCCCCAAGAAGACTTTAGCTCTTTGCAGCCAGAACTTTCCTTAGGGCCTCAGGGAAAGAGGATGCTGAATCAGTATTTCCCAAGGCACCCTTGCGCCATGTAACTCGGAGACAGGATGCACCCGAGTCCTTGAAACTTGGAGATGCCTCTCAGAGCCGAGAAGGGACCTGTCGTGTCCGCTCTTCTCCCTTCTTGCCCCTGGCCTCACATTTCCCACAGAGCTTCATCTTCCCTCTCCGCCCCCTGCCCCTGACTGAAAACACTTGGGGACCTTCATCTCCTGCCTCTGTCTTTTTCTCTCTTTAACCTTCCCAAGCATCTGTCCTTTCTGACACCTCTCTTTACCTCCCTCCCATGTGTCCCTCCTCCTCTCTCTCCTCTCCTCCCCTCTCCTCGTCTCTTTTCTCCACAGACTTTCCTGGCCTCCAGCGGGGGACTGTATTGCCTGGGTGGAGGCTGCGGGAACGTTGTAATTCCTGGCTGCATGAATCTGCCCTGCATGTGGCCGGCTCTGCCCCGCAGCTTGCATGCTGGGCTGGCTTCCTGCATCGCATGGGGGTGCACCCAGCCAGTACTCAGGGTTGGGGCTGGGTGGAGGTAGGGGATCCACAGCAGAACATGCATGGATGTAGGGGCTTCCTGAGAGCTCACGAAACAGCAAAGTGAGACTTCTCTCCAGCACCCTCTATACGGATGGAGCTGCAGTCCACAGGACTGCACTCGCATGGCTCTACAGTCCCGTTCATCTGGCCCAAGGCTTTGGGGGCACAGGAAGTGGGGCAGGGAGGGCTCTCTCTTCCAAAGTTATCCTTGTGTCTAAGGCTGGCACAAGGGCAGGTGCTTGCCTAGCTTAAAACAGCCAAGAATAGGGTGGAAAAGAGGAAAATGAACAGGTTGAATTTACTATAGATCAACTAAGATTTGATGGAACCTAGCACTGGAGGGCACTAGGGGCCATGAGGGTCCTCAGCTAAGTGCCATCTTAAGGAGAAAGGAAGATGAATAGGAGGCTCCAGAGAGCCACCAGGGTGCCTGGCTGCAGCCTTGGGCTCTCTGCACAGCTTGGCACTCCATGTCCAGCCTCAGCCCTGAGCCCTGAATCCCTGGTTGGTCCAGAGCTAACAAACAACAGGGGCCATGAGGTGGGGTTAGAGATCATGCCACAGACATCACTCCAACACACACACACACACACACACACACACACACACACACATGCACACATACACACGCACATGTACACATACATGCATGCACACATTGCATCTCCTGCCTGCCCTACCCCTTACCCTGAAAAGGGACTGTCCCCAGACTGACCTCTGGGGCTGCTGCCCCGCAGGACCCAGATGAGAGTGCCCGCATCTCCAGTGCCTTCTTCCGCCTGTTCCGGGTCATGAGGCTGATTAAGCTGCTGAGCCGGGCAGAGGGAGTGCGCACCCTGCTGTGGACCTTCATCAAGTCTTTCCAGGTGGGTGCCCTGCCCAGAGGACCAGGGTCCCAGAAACTGTACTCACATGGGAAGCCCACTAGGAACATGGAGCTGAGCCAGTGGTGCAGCCCTGGGCATCCTGGGGCCAGGCGAGGTCTGAGCTGAAGGAGGGTGGGCTTCAGGCTGGTGGTGGTCTTGACAAACACTCCCTCATGGTCCTGCAGGCCCTGCCATACGTGGCTCTGCTCATTGTCATGCTCTTCTTCATCTATGCTGTCATCGGCATGCAGGTGAGAGCACCCAGGCCTATGCCCAAGCATGATTCCCGGCCATATTGGAGGAAACACCTGTAGGCCTGAGCAGGCTCAACCAGCATGCAGCCCCATCTGCAGCCTGCTTCCCAGCAGCCCAGGGATTAGCTGTGGGGCTTAGGAGGGGTCATGCACCTTAGTCCCAGAGGCTGCTACGGCATGAGCCTGGAGTGACCTCGGAGGGCTTTGGCACGCAGATAGACTGGAGAGCCAGACCTTCTCTAGGGCTTTGATGGGGCCCTTTCCCTGGGGATGCTTGTCCACACTATGACCCCCAGGTCTGCTTGAAGCTGGGCAAAGTGGCCCACTCTCCTATTCTTTGGCTTGGTGGCTTAGAAAGGAATCTGGATTTTAGGGCTTCAGATCTCCTGAGGCCTGAAGCGAAGGGGTTGGTGAAGGTGGGGAGCAGGTCGGGTGGGAAAAAGCAGTGGAAACCTCACATTGGGGTTTAGGCTCTGAAGCCAGAGCCCTTTATAACTTGCAGATGTTTGGAAAGATTGCTATGGTGGATGGAACCCAAATAAACCGGAACAACAACTTCCAGACCTTCCCCCAGGCTGTGCTGCTACTCTTCAGGCAAGAGTCTCCACCGCGCTACCCGTGACAGTCCCCACTTTGCTCTGTCCTGATCTGCACTGGCAGTGACAGCTCCATAGCAGGGTCCCCTGCCTGGCTTCATGCTCACCTGTCACTACCTTGGTGATTCTAATCACCTATGAACAAGTGGCCCAACATTGTCATTTTGTACTTAGCCCTTCCACTGGGTGGAGGGCAGCCCCAGCCTGCCCCCTCCCTAGGATGCACAGGCCCACAGGACCTCTCTCCTCCAGGTGTGCGACAGGCGAAGCCTGGCAGGAGATCTTGCTGGCCTGCAGTTATGGGAAGCTGTGTGACCCAGAGTCAGACTACGCCCCAGGAGAGGAGTACACATGCGGCACCAACTTCGCCTACTACTACTTCATCAGCTTCTACATGCTCTGTGCCTTCCTGGTATGATGCCTGGAGTGCTGAGTCAGGCAGGGGAGCCAAGGCAGGCAGGATGCACCTTCTCCTTTTTGGCTGGCTGTGTTCCCCAGGCATGCATCTCAGGGACACAGGGAGCTCTGGGTCAGATCTCTCTTGTTCCAATCATGCTAGGTGTGGCCTCCTTTTGTGTTCATTTTTTCATGCAGAAGAATTGCAGAATATTTTATTTTTATTTTTATTTTTGTCTTTTTGAGACAGGGTCTTGCTATGCAGTTGAGGCTGGCCTTGAGCTCACTTTCGTAGCCCAGGCTGGTCTTGAACTCGCACCAATCCTCCTGCCTCAGCCTCCCGATTGCTGGGATTACAGGGGTGAGCCACCACACCCGGCTTGCAGAATATTTTTATTCAATTCATAGTGTATGTATCTCTTAGGTGTATATTCACTAGCAACTGATAATGTAGATGGATTTAATGGGGCCATGTCTTAAATAGGTAGGGGTTTCCTATAAAGTTATTTATACCTAATTGTTCCTCAACCCTACTATTCCTCAGGGAAGAGAAATTTGCTCCATAGGGTGAGACTTCCATTACAGGTCCCCCAGGGGTCCCAGCAGGGTTACAAGCAGAACCCTAGGTCACCCTGAGCATCAGGATTGCTGTCTGTCCACGTGGAAGGCACCGTGGGTCCCCATTGCTGCACTTTTTTCCTACATTGGTTCAAAACTGTTGTGTGCCAGGCACAGGGCCAGGTGCAAGTCACAGAAGCACTGTTAGACCCAGTCCCATCCCAGTTGGAGCTCACAGGAGGAAGACGTTGTCCCACTCACCTTCCTGTTGCTGGACACACAGTGCTGAATGCCCAGAGCTGAAAGGAGGAGAGATTGATTTTTGGCTCAAAGTTTCAGTCCCTGGTCAGCTGACTCCAGGGCAGATACAGGGTGGCAGAGGAGGGGATGGCACCAAAAAAGGTGCTTAGCTTGTGCCAAGATGCTATTTCTCAGCAAGAAGCAGAGAGTCTAGGAAGGAAACAGGGATGAGAATTCAGCCCTGCAGGGCAGGTCCTCAGTGACCCACCTCCTCCTGGCTCCATCTCCCAGCACACACCAGCTACCGAGCTCACTGATGGACAAGTCCACTGCTGAGGATCAGGCCCCATGAGCCAGTTACCTTCCACATATAGAAGAATTTTGAGGGAGTTTTTAGATCTAAACCTGAACAGGAGCCCCTGTGTGAGCAAGCTCTGAAACCCAATTTCCCAACATGGACAGAAAAGGCAGGAGCAGTGAGAGAGACATGGGCCAGGGCACAGAGGTGGGGTCACAGCCTGTCTGGGTGGGGTTGCAGGCTGAGGTAGGAATTGTGCGAAGGAGCCTCTAAGGGTGGGTTTTAAAGAACGAGCACAACACCTTGTCCAAGGCTGACCATGCAGGAACACAGGAGTGGGTACAGTCCTGCTGGTGCATGGAATATGGGTTGTATAGGAAGGCTGGGATGAGGGGTATAGAAGCTGTACCTCTATGCCTGGAAGACCCCTCCCAGCTCCCCTGTTGCCCTGTATTGCCTGCCCTTCCCTTAGGAGCTGTTGGTCCTTCTCTTATAGATCATCAACCTCTTTGTGGCTGTCATCATGGATAACTTTGACTACCTCACACGGGACTGGTCCATCCTGGGCCCTCATCACCTGGATGAGTTCAAGGCCATCTGGGCTGAGTATGACCCAGAGGCAAAGTGAGTACAATCCGCAGGCTCTGTGCTGGGCACTCCCTAGGCTGTCTACCTCTCCATCCTGGTTCCAATCCTGATGTCCTCTGAGGAGTCACACTGCTCATTTATCCTAAATTTGAGCCAAGAAAATCAGAGCTTCCCATGGCTGGAAGACATCTCACAACCTTCCAGATGGAAAGACCTTTGATTTTCTTAGAGAGCTGTCATCTGACTTCTGTTTGGACACTCCTAGGAATGGGGAGCTCAGTACCTCAACAGAAACTATTAGCATGGCTACCTAGAGAGCCCCCCTGATCAGCTGCACCCAAACTTGATTAAAATGCAGAGTCCAGGCCCTGTCTAGACATGCTGAGCCAAAATTTTCATTGACGTTGAGCTTGTCCTCAGGGCATCCACATGCACATTAAAGCTTGGGAAACACTGTTCTCTTAGACTCTATCTTCAAAAAAAAAAAAAAAAAGCAGCAAATTCACACTTACTGAATGTTCTACAGGCATTAGGCCCCATGCTAAACACCATGTACTACCTCCTTTAATTGCTGCATTAGGGGCCGGGGAGATAGCTCAGTGGAGCAAGTGCTTGCCTGGCAAGTGCAAGGTCCTGAGTTCAATCTCTGATACCACACACACACACACACAAAAAATCCTGCAGCAAACTATGACATAGGTCTCCTGACCATTTTAGTCTCACAAAGGAGGAACTGAAGTTCAGGGGGATGAAGTTGCCCTGGGTTGCTAAAATATTGTACTCAGATTCAATGCAGGTCTGTTGGCATCCTTAGCACCTGTGCTTTTAGAACACTTACATCAGGGGGCTGAAAACCTACTTTCCTTTGCCAACCACCCACAGGTTTTTACTCAGTCCTCTGAAACCAAGCAGAAAAAGCCTGATTTCTGTCACAACTAGCACAGGGAAAGAAAAAGCCATGAGAACCTTCCAAAGTGATTTTCCTCAACAGCACACACCTTGTGCCTTACCTGGGTCATTTCTTTGATGTTCCTGGGTGCTCTGCTTTATGTCACAGTCACAACAAAGATGTGGTTTGTGGCTCTGGACCAGTCTCTAAAAGTACACTTTCCTCTCTCCTGATCTTTACAGTCTACTTTTATTCATAACAGCCCAAGAGCCCTCATAGCCTGACCAAAACCTGAAGAAGGTGTTGGCATAGGAAAAATCAGACCCAAATCCCAGAGCTGGAGATCCCCTATCTGAGAGATTGCTCCCTAAAAATCAGCCTTTCTCTGTACCCCCAAAAGAGAGCCTATTTATGGTAGTGGGCAATTATACACATTGTCTGTTCTGTTAAAAAGGTACAGATCTCCCACTTCCTAAGCATGTTTGGAAAGCAAGAAAGTATCTCTTGCCTCCTGCTTCCCTCCCCTTTGCCCACTGTGGGTAGCAGTATAGGTCTCTGTCATCCTACAGGGGGAGAATCAAGCACCTGGATGTGGTGACCCTGCTGAGAAGGATCCAGCCCCCTCTGGGCTTTGGGAAGTTCTGCCCACACAGGGTAGCCTGTAAGGTAAGCAGCACTGCCAGGGAGGGGCAGCCTTGAGAGTAGCAGGGGCAGGGGGGTTGGCCAGCCCCTGATGGGTGAGTCACATTAGAGCTGTGATTTCCAGGCTCCCTATGTTTTAATTTAAGATAATCAAATTAAAAAAGAGAAGAGTCACTTCGGCTCACAGTTTTGGGGGCTGCAGCCTAAGCTCAGGCAGATTCATTAATGTGAGGTCTCTAGAGGGGCTGGGAGTGGCACATCATGGTGGAAGTGAAGGGTGGAGCAGAACTATTCATCTCATGGCCAAGACTTGAAAGAGGAAGACACAGGCATCCCGTGCTCTTCTTTGAACTCACAGCCTAAGTGAAACTAAAACCTCCCACTAGTCCTCATCCTTAAAGTTTCCTTCACTTCCCAAAGCGCTGCTAGAGACCAAGCCTTTATCCATGAGCTTTAAAAAAAAAAATTCAAGAGCCAAATTATAGAAGTCCTCAGGTCTGGCCTTGATCTTGATGATCTTGAGCCTTGACAGTGTCCCCAACATCATGGCGTCCTCTTATGGAGGGCATCCTGGTCAGCCACATCCCAGCCCTCAGGTCTCATCCCCACCTGGCCCACAGACTGGGTGAAGATGACTTTCCAGCTGGGTCTGGACCCAGCTTGCATCAATCCCTGCCTCTCCCTGCACAGCGGCTGGTGGGCATGAACATGCCCCTGAACAGCGATGGCACGGTTACCTTCAATGCCACACTCTTCGCCCTGGTGCGCACAGCCCTCAAGATCAAGACAGAAGGTGAGGCTTCCAGTGGGCAGCCCCCGCCTTCCCTTGGAGCATGCTGGCACAGGTCCTGCCAGGTTCTCAGACTAAAGATTGGAACTGAGAGCCCCGGAAGAATCAGGGAGAGTGCAGCCCATAGAGCCACAGAGGCCTCTTGCCCCTCAGGGATCAGAGGAAGTCCAAGAATTTCGTGCAGGATAAGGCCTAAGGTCACTAAGGATGTGCCTCCACTCTCCTCAGCTGTGCCAGAGAAGTGCTGCGTGTGGATGCCCTGAGGTTGGCTCTAGGCAGGTGCAGAGGAGGGACCCAAGCAGTATTTGGTAGGCTGATAGGAGTCCACCTCGGTCCTGCTAAGCCTAAGAGGTCTTCACTTACTGGGAAGACGGACATTGTGGGAAGAGTGTAGAGGAATCGGGTGGGTTGTGCTGTTGTCCCTTGGCCCCTGGGGCGGAGGGCTCCAGCTGCATCAGGGCCATCCTACAGCAGGACAACTGCACATGACAGGCAGCACAGGTAGGTTCCTTGGGAGGGCAAGATGAGGGAGGGCATGAGTCATAGAGAAGCAAATTAGAGCTGTGCAGGATAAGCCAAGGTTGTGGGAGATGAGCACATGACTTCAGGGCTGGGCTGCCTCCGGGGCCAGTGCTGTCCTCATCCTTATGCAGCACCATAACCACCCTAAGGAATACTGAAAGCTGGGTGTGGTGGCACATGCTGTAGTTCCAGAGAAGCCGAGGCAGAAGGATAACAAGCGTTTGAGGCGAGCCTGAACTACAAAGTAAAACGTTGTCTCTAAAAAGCAAAACAAATAAAATAAATAAAGAGAATTTTTAAACAGGGATACTGAGCCAATGTTTGCTTAGTGACTGGCTGTGGGAGAGGCTTGGTGGGTGGGTGTTGGTGGGCTTACCACGTGGCTTAGTCTGGATGGCTTTGGGGCCATTCCTGTTCTTCCCTTGTCCAGGCAACTTTGAGCAGGCCAATGAGGAGCTGCGGGCCATCATCAAGAAGATCTGGAAGAGAACCAGTATGAAACTTCTGGACCAGGTCATCCCTCCAATAGGAGGTGAGTGCTGTCCTGGGAGACTGCCAGGGCAGATGAGAAAGGGGCCAATAACTCTTCAAGAAGTCCCCTGAGAATCTGTAAATACTATAAATGGATCCCATGGGCACCCTGCAGGGTAGCTGCCAGCCTCAGGGTAGGAAGCACCTACTGACCAACTCAACAAGATGAGAGGCTCAGGATGCCCAGGCCTGAGCCCATGGTCAGATTTTCACCAACCTTCAGGACATCCTTTGTGGTTCCTTTGCAGATGATGAGGTGACAGTGGGAAAGTTCTATGCCACATTCCTCATCCAGGAGCACTTTAGGAAGTTCATGAAGCGCCAAGAGGAGTATTATGGGTATCGGCCCAAGAAGGACACTGTACAGATCCAGGTAAACACAACCCAGAGAAGTTCAGTGTGCCTCCCTTCTGAACCAGGTCTCCAGGCTCCAGGTCCCTCTCTGTGTCCTTGGGCTGGGGTTGGAGACAGGGAGGACAGAGGGGAGCTCTGAGGATCGAGGGAAGGAGGTGATAATTCTGGGTGATACATGATGGAAGATGTTTCAACTTGATGAAAAGAACCCAGAGCTCATCATATCCGGGTGATGGACCTGTAGAAGAGAGGACTTGTTCAGAGGAGAGACTAGATAGGACAGTGGGCTGCAAAGAATGCTGATCCTTAGGAGGACTTAAAACACTCACTCAGGGGCCAACCAGATAGTTCAGTGGCACCTGCTTAGGCAGAGTGCAGCAGCCAGGATTTGATCCCCAGTGTGCCATGCTGGACCCTCCCCTGAGACAGCGATTGAGACTGAGAGTCATGGTGCATGCCTATAATCCCAGCACTTGGAAGGTTGATGAAGGGAGGATCACTACAAGTCCTATCTATGTAGTGAGACTGCAGATCCTATACTAAATACATAAAAAATTACACACACACATAAAAAAGGAACAGCAACAACAAAAAAATGCTCACTTGGGTATGAAGAGAAGACTTTTGTGTTTTGTCTCATGTGGTTTTTATTTTTACATTTCTTATTCATTTGTAATACACACAATTTAAAACACACATGCATTTGAGATGTGTGATAAATTATTTCAATTGCCACTTTTATTTTGAAATAATTTCATACTTGAAAGATTTCAAGTGCAATATAAAGACCTTTTCCCTAAACTGTTTGAGAGTAACTCTAACATGATGTTCCAACTCTAACATGATGCTCCATCAACCTGGCATATTTTAATGTATATTTTGTGTAGACAGGGATATTCTCTAGCATAATTCTCTTGCCTAACCACCAGGAAATTAACTTTGCTATCTTGCCATCTAATCCTGAGCTCATTCAAGTTCACTAGCTCTCAATAATGTCCTGTATGTCACTAGGTTCCAATCCATAATCTCATATTGCATTTAGTTGATATATCTGCTTAGTCTCTTCCATCTAGAATGATTCTTCAGTCTTTAACATAATGTTGACATAGATTACAGGACAAGATGCTCTGAGGTTGGCTTTGTCTGATGTTTCCTTAGGCTAGACATAAAATATACATTGGATAAGAATGTTATAGAAGTAGTCTGTGTCCTCATTATGAGCTATCAGGTGACACCAATTTTGATTTGTCTTATTTCTGGTGATATGAACTTTGGTTAGCTAAAAATGTATATATTATGTTATGTTATATTATATTATATTTTATTATATTATATTGGGAGGATGCAAAATATCTCACCATAGGCTCATAGGCCTGAGAAAAGACTCTGGGAGCAGTTTGGGTGTGGATGACAGAGAGGTGAGAGCAGGATCTGGGGGTCTCACAGAGCGTTGTGACCTGGAATGAGCCAGGAAAGAGAACAGGCTTGGGAAAGCCCCAGCTGCAGGGATTAGAAACTAACAGAAGCCAGGCATGGTTGTATGCTCCTTAGCACTCTCAGAGACTGAGGCAAAAAAAAAAAAATTGACAGTGTGACCTCAGCCTGGGCAACTTAGCAACTTGGTGAGACCCTGCCTCAAGAGTTTAAAAATGTAAAATAAAAAGTTGAAAGTGGCTAGAGATGTAGTTCAGTGTTAAGATCTTGGACTCCATCCACCAGTACCAGAGGGCGGGGGAAGACAGAAAGAAGAGCAGGGCCAGGGAAGCAGTTCCTATTTCTACTCCTGGACTGGAGGGCTCACAGGTTCACTTCATCCTGCCCAGGCTGGGCTGCGGACCATAGAGGAAGAGGCAGCCCCCGAGATCCATCGTACCATCTCTGGAGACCTGACTGCTGAGGAGGAACTAGAGAGAGCCATGGTGGAAGCTGCTATGGAGGAGGGAATATTCCGGGTGAGTGAGGGCCAAGAGGGCCCCTAATGGCCCAGATGCACTGAACAGCAACAAAGAAGGACGTTCCACCTTAGGACCCCTCTCCCTCCTACCCAAGGGATCAACATAAAGCACCCTTCTGCACCTTCCCACAGACCCTCGACTGCAGTCTATCTCCCAGGAACCTGTCATCCACCCATCATTAGCTTAGTTGAGTGTTTTTTGTACTGCTCGAGATGTGGGAGATCCTTCCGGATCAACTTTCTGAAGTGTTATTGGTTACTCCTAAGAAAATAGGGACCCGAAAGATGATGTGAGATGACCAGCATCACTGAGCTTCCAACAGAATCTAAAAGGCAACTCTGCAGACTCCCAATTCAGTGTTCCCTCCGCTACTCAGTATCCCCCTGTATATTTATGTTTCCTATCCATTTCCTGTCTGTACCACCAAACTGAAACCTTGTTGAAGGTGGGTATTCTCTTCTCCTTCTGATCCCAGCACTTGGTCCATTCTCTGCTGGCCTTAGGATTTGTCTCCCCACACTACCACTTGTTCCAGCACCTTCCCCCTAGGTTGACAGTGCAGTTCCTTCCCTAATCCTCAACTGAACTCTCAGTCTTCTCACTCTCCTTCTTGTCTCTAGAGGACTGGAGGCCTGTTTGGCCAAGTGGACAACTTCCTGGAAAGGACCAACTCCCTGCCTCCTGTCATGGCCAACCAGAGACCCCTCCAGTTTACTGAAATAGAGATGGAGGAGCTGGAGTCACCTGTCTTCTTAGAAGACTTCCCTCATGATCCAAGAACCAACCCTC
This sequence comes from Myocastor coypus, assembly GCA_004027025.1. Classification (NCBI taxonomy): domain Eukaryota; kingdom Metazoa; phylum Chordata; class Mammalia; order Rodentia; family Myocastoridae; genus Myocastor; species Myocastor coypus. The sequence continues at coordinate 95,323 of PVJA010003334.1, forward strand.
TTGCTCATGCCAATGCCAACAATGCAAATGCCAATGTTGCTTATGGCAACAGCAACCATAGCAACAGTCGAGCATTTTCCAGGTAATGGCAGCAACTGCCAGCTCTGGGTGTAGGAGTGCTAGAATAGGACTGAGAGCAGGATAGATTAGAAGGGGACACTCTGAAATTTATAAGGTGCCCTTTATTTGTCTTTGTGCTCTTAGGGATTATCCTGCATCTTAATGCAATACAGGTCTGGACTGAAGAGACTCCATTGACCAGCAGGGGGCAGGGTCATGTCAGCATTGATTGGATGGCTGAGTGGGTCTTTAATTCCATATGTAGTCTACAGCTGGTCTAGGACCTGAGACCTTTAGCCATTTGTAGACCCTCCAAAGAGGAGGAGCAAATCCTCCATAAAACCAGACAATAAGTTTCAGTTGTTGGATTGGGGTCCCAAGGAGATCTCACTGGGCTGAGCAGCTCCCTATCTCCATATAGATGATACTTTCTAATTGCCCTCTTGATTTTGAAACAGGAGGATGGGGTGCATGGGAGTAGGTCAGCCACTGAGGCCCAGGAGTTGGCCTCGAAGCAGAGTTTCTGTTCTAGACAAGAGGCCAGCTGAGTGGAGGGTCTCCGGGCAGGACAGAGTGGAAGTCCAGCGAACAGATACCTCCAAGGCCAGGAATGCAGGCACCCCTTGCAGTCAGAAAGGCTTCTTGATTTCAGTCCATAACTCTGAAAGGGTGCACATGCTTCTGGGTCACAGTAGTGAAAGCTCAGAAGTATCACACTTGGGCCCTGCTGCTAGGAGATGTGTTATGTAATATGACTGGGGCCAAATAAATGCAGAGATTAGGTGTCTGAGAGAACAAAGGGAGTTTTGATCACTAAAGGCTGGAAAGGTCTAGAACAGTTCTTAGCTTCAGCTCTTTATTTTTATTTTTTTTTTTTTAGGGTTATGGTTCAGACTTTTTTTTTTTTTTCAATTCTTTTATTGTTTAAATTTAACAATGGTTATATTACATATTTTCATCATCGGATCAGTTTAGATTAATACATATAGGTATATAAGATTGATCAAACAACTAAACATTAACCTTTCTAAATCCACATTACTTTTTTTTTTTCTTTTCCCCCTTTTTTTCTTTGAAAGTTGACATATTGCAT
>PVJA010003335.1:0-47613 GCA_004027025.1 Myocastor coypus
GATCCTCCTGCCTTAGCCTCCCGAGTGCTGGGATTACAGGTGTGAGCCACCACGCCTGGCTGTTATTTCTTATTAAAAGTAATACAATTAAAAAATAAACAGGAGACTTTCTAACTCTGATTCACTAATTCTGATTTGTCCTTGGAGTCTGAGAATCCCAGTTCCTCAAGATAGCCGGTCTTTTAGAAAATGGTTGCTGTTTGTGGGCTTGTGTCCAGAAACGGGTACAGAATCTTAGTCTTATCACCCACTTTTGAACTGAAATGTGTATTGCGACCTGTATATTGTTCAGGTGATCTTTGGCACATTACAGTTTGAGAAGCACAGAATACAATCTCATATACTGCTCCTGTCACAACTGATTTTTTAAAAACTGTTATCAGGTTTGCTAGTGTTCAAAAAAAATCTCAGCTGAGGAAAACATTTAATGAAGCAACAACTCTAAGTAAGTGAAATCTAAAGCACAGGAAGTACGTCAGTCTGCCATCAGTTACAGTGGCCATTGTATTCACTGAAATCTATTGGCAACAATTGCCATATGTCCCTAGTACAATCATAAACAGTATTGTTTAAGATCGTTCATTTTTTTTGTTAAAAATGTATTTTAGTGCAGGAACTATAGGTTTTCACTACACAGATTGGACTCATAGTGCTCCTCTTGTTTTCAGCCTCCCAAGAGCTAGGATTATAGGCGCTTGTCACTATGCCCAGTCTCAATCACTGTCTCAGTGCACTGCTGTGGAGATGGGGCTGGCACAGCGTGCTAGGGATCAAACCCCTGTCCCTGTGCCTATCTAAGCAGGTGCTTTAGCATTTCAGGTGCTTTAGTCCACTGAGCTATTTGGCTGGCCCTTTGTTAATCTTTCTTGATGGGCTTATAAGATTACAAATGCCTTTTAAATCATTTAAGACAGGTTAAATTAGGCTGCATGTAATTCAGTGCTGGGCATTGCCTTGTGATTTTTTTTTTTTTTTGTCTTTTTGAGACAGGGTCTTGCTATGCAGTTCAGGCTGGCCTTGCGCTCACTTTTGTAGCCCAGGCTGGTCTCGAACTTGCGCCAATCCCCCTGCCTCAGCCTCCTGAGTGCTGGGATTACAGGCGTGCACCACCACGCCCAGCTGCCTTGTGATTTTTTAAAAATTAAAAATTAATTTTATTGATACACTTTTGACATACGAAATTTGTACTTATATGTAATATATTTTAATTCTTTTTTCTCATTTGCCTCCCTTCTGTCAACTTTTTCCTCCCTCTACTTATTAAACTATGTTGCTATTGCTATCCTCTTATGTTTTATTTTTAAAATCCCTAATCCCTTCATTCCCCTCCCCTTATGCTCATCTCCTTTGTTCCCTTTCCTACTTGAACATTTTCTTCCCACTTCCCAATATCTGTCCTCCATTTGGCCCTTAGTTACCCTTTGGGTTTCTCACACAAGAGAAACAATACAATATTTAAACATGTCTGTCACATTTATTTCACTTAAAATTATGTTCTCAAGGTTGTCTTGTGATTTTTAAAAACCTGATAGCAAATATTAGAACAACTCACTCTGCAGTCGTGTCAAGTAGAGACAGACACAATATTTCCCTGCCAACACTTTTGAGCTGCGAGAAGAAACAAAAGTTGAAATCATTTTTCCATTTCTGACATCACCATAAGGGCAGCAATAGAGAATTCAGCGTTTGAGAGCGGCCTGGGGGACACACTGAGGAGACAGCTGTGCTGGAGCAGAGGGCTCCCAATTCTCACACTCAGCAGTATGGAAGCACGCACGGCCAGCTTGTGAGTCTGAATAAAGGCTTCGTTGCAGTTCCAGCGCAAAGCAGCTTTCTATCTTTGGCACTTTTTAGACATTCAGTAAAGCAGACTGAATTTAATGCCAGATGACAATGCCAAACTTTCCCCGTAAACCCAAGCAAACACCTCAGGCAGCTCCTTCCCTTAACCTCTTCATATATATTTTTTTTTTCTCTCTCTCTACCTGATTGCTATTCATGATGACCTTTCAGCCTAACACCCACCGCATGGGACATCAGCCTAGACCTTTGGGCTAAGTCAGGAGGCCTTGATGTCATCGTGGCCCAAGTTCACCATGTACTGTCTTTCATGGTATTCAGTTCAAGGTGCACATTCTACTCCCAGTCGTTAGGTATATAGGGAGCAGCAGGAGCCACTCCCACCAAACTTGGCTTATTTAACAGTGAAGCACCAGTGTTCTGTTTTTTGTTCTGAGAGCCAGAACCCAGGAGGATCACTATAATTCAACGCATTTTATTAAAGTCTTACTTCATGAGAACGATGTGAAGTCTTTTCTATACTCCCCATCCCCAGGGTTAGTAAATATTTGTGTAGAGCTCCTATTTTCCAGGTAATAGCATTATGAGTCAGATAAATTATAGCAAGGAAGACTATAATAAATATGAGATGGGCTTCTATCCCTTCTGTTGACTAAGTTGCAATTTATTTCAATTTATTAAATTGCAATCTTTGTTTAAAAAAGATTATAATAAATAAGACAAGGAATTTATGTTCTGACTAGGGAAGCACACAGAATAATTGAGGTTTGTGTTAGAGTTCACCATCATTAGAAGAGCCAGAGATTTCTGCTAGAAGGAAAAAGCTTTGAGTGAAATAATAATTCAGCAAGTTGAGAAGAAGAGAGGGACAGGCATTGTAGATATCAAAGAGTGAATGAGGGAGGGCTTGTTAGTGTTAAAATGCATGGGCTAATTTCTCACCCAAGGTTTTGTGAGACAATGAGAAGGTCATACACCTTACTTGTCTCTCTCTACAGAGTGCTACTTCTTAGCTCCTCTTGTTGTTTCAGAATCTTCACCACTTCTTTTCTGCACTACGTTCCCCTGACTTACAGGATTCACTACTTGTTCATCACCAGAATTTATAAATTTAAACTATAGTAAAGATGCAACATGTGTAATATGGAGCAGAATGATTTAAAATACAGTCTCCAGAGCAAGTGGCTATACCAATTGCTAGCTTTGTCACATTAGAAAAAGTTACCTAATTTTTTTCTTCAGTTTCCACATTCAAAACAATAAGAATATTAGTACATTTACCTCACTGGGTTATGCAAAGACTATCCATGTTGATACCAGTATGCTGATAGCACACACTCTGATATATAGTAGATGCTAAATGCTAGCCATTGTAAATGTTTCACTAATTTTTGCAATGTACTAATATCTACTATGCATTATTTTAGGTAGTAAACAACAGAAAAGCATTCTGCTTTTATTGAGCTAGAAAGTATTCTCTAGTCATTTTGTATGATTGTTTACATATTGTTTCAAACAACCCCACTGTTATGGTTGATACATCATGTCAACTTAGGAAGTTTGGAAAGTAAAATTAGTGACTCCCCCAAGGCCAAGGTCCTTACTTGGTAAGCATCCTGAGCCTGTGCAAGAGGAGGGCAGGGAAATGGTATGCGTGCTCCACCAGTACAAAGCAGGGACAGCTTGCTTACAATGGAAGAGAGGAAAAGAGACTTGTTCTTCTTCCCTTTTGTCCTCTTACTGCTTTTTCTTTCTTTTGCTGCCTTGAACTGTTGCCCCTGTGCCATACCACCCTGCCTTGATGCCAGGGGACTATGGACTGAAACCTCCACTAACTGTGAGCTAAATAAGCCTTTTCTTTCTTTCTAAGATTGATTGATTGGTTGATTGATTGATTGATTGATTGATTGATTTAGTACAGGGTCTTGCTACATAGCTCAGAGTCCTAGTGATCCTCCTGGCTCAGCCTCCTCAGTGCTGGGATTATAGGCATATGCCACCACGCCCAGTCTCAGTGGCTGGCATGGTACGTAGCCAGCATGGCATGTGGCACCAGGGATTGAACCTGGGTCCTTGCACTTGCCAAGCAGGTGGTTAGACCATCGAGCTATATCCCCACCCAATAGTCAGTTTTCTTGGCTGGAGACTCCAACAAGAAGCCAGGTGAATTATCTCGTTCCTACTAAATACTGTACACAATACTTTGTGAGAGTTCTAAGAAAATTGAAAAGATGGCTTCTATGTTAATTTGGGGGTAAAATACCAAAAGAAAGACATGAAAAAAATCATATATTAATTAAATGTTAAATTATCCAGGGCTGGCCAAATAGCTCAGTGGACTGAAGTGCCTGCTTAGGCAGAGTCCAGTGGTTGGGGTTCAAAACCTGGCGTGCTGTACTTACCCCACCCTCCGGGGCCTGCTGAACCAATAAATGAGACTGAGTATGGTGGCATGTGCCTGTTATCCCAGCACTTGGGGGGCTGAAAACAGAACCACTATGAGTCCAGTCTGTGTATTGAGACCCTGTAGAACCTGTATTAAATGCATTGAAAAAAAGAGGGACAGGCTGGTGGTATAGTTCAGCAGATTAAGTGCTTGCTTAGGTAAGCGCAGGGGGCTGGGGTTCAATCCCTGGCACTTCATGCCGCCCAAGCTGAGTGATGGAGTCCGGGCATCATGGTGCATGCTTGTAATTCCAGCACTAGGGAGGCACAAATCAGGAGGATCACTGCGAGTCTGAGCTGTATAGTGAGACCTGGTACACATATATACAAAAAAAATATATCCAATAATGGGTAGCCATATGACTAGAACATAACAGGGATACATGACTAATGTAGTTTGGATAATTAAGTTTCATAGAAAGAAGTAGAAACTGAACTAAAATCTTGAAAAATTTATGTGGGTGGAAAAATCAAAGAAATTCTGAGAGTCGGGTAGTATAAATAAATCATATAAATAGAATAAGGACAGTGTGTATGTTGGTTACTCTTCTCTCATTGCTGAAACATAATAGCTGACACTGTAAGTTCCAGGAAGAAAGGTTTCTTTTGGCTTACAGTTCATAGAAGTTTCAGTTCATACTCAGCTGGCTCCATGGCAGGCAGAAGCTATGAGAGACCTTAACAGTATCATTCTGCCCTTTTATATTGTATCTAGGTTGTTGGAATTAGGCCGGTGTCAACCCAAACACTGGGCTGATTTAGTAATCACATACCTAGCATCATAGGCTCTAACTCCAGCCACCTCTGATAAAGCCCCTCCTAGGAGCACATGAGGCTTTGGGGGGACACAGAGGCCTAAACCATAATAACAGTGCCATACTCGCTTAAATGATCTATCCTTCTGATCCTACTATGGCCTTGAAAATGGTTGTTGACCTCAGTACAAGTAGTTAATCAGCCTTGGTGATGCCTGGATTGAGAAAGATCATAGAAAGCAATTTGAAGATGGGACCGACCAGCAGAACATTTAAGAACTATTAAAACTTTACAGTTCTTAAGTACTTTCACATACATTGTGCCCAGGCTAACCTATGTGAAATTTAGAGTGGTCCTTATCCCCATGATAGCCTTAACCAACAACCCCTTACTATGAAAAAAACTAGCACCTTTATGCCCCTCAAATGAAATTCATTATTGATTTATTTGCACACATTTTTTGAAAAGATAAATATCACATGTTTCTGTCACATAAAGGAATATTGAAACTATGTGGTTAACATTACAATATAGCCGGGCTTGGTGGTGCACACCTGTAATTCCAGCACTTGGGAGGCTGAGGCCGGAGGATCAGTGTGAGTTCAAGACCAGCCTGAGCTGCAAAAGTGAGCTCAAAGCCAGCCTGAGCTGCATAGCGAGACCCTATCTCAAAAAGACAAAATAACAATAATAATAATAATAATAATAATAATAACAACAACAACAACAATATAGTTTTCAGTATATAAAAGCTCTATCATGACTCTCCCAGAAGACAAAATACAGCAAAGTGTCAGATATGCTTACATGTAGAACTCAATGGCCACAAGTGCAGATAGTACAGGTGTGTTGTGTTAGTAACTCAGAGTGTTCTTTAGTGAGGTGGTTATCAGAATAGTGGGTTGGCTATGCTTGGTAACATTCTAGAACGGATAAAATATGTATACTACTCCCTTAGTTATTCAGCACTTGCAGCCCTGAGCAACCAGTGTATAAAAACCATGCCAAAATATATCTGGTGTATGTGTCATATAGAGCCCACCACTAGGCTCAAGTGATTATAGAAATGTGCATCCAATAGCCCTTTGGTATTACAGGACATCTTACCTTGTCTTCTGGCTCCAACCATTAGATGACAGATATTTCCATCACTGTAATAACCACTAGTGACACCAACATTTGGTATCCTCAAAAGGAACAGCTCTAACCTGCTGAATACCACTGGGCGGGATGCTCATAAGTCTCCTGGCGGGGAGAAAATTGAGATGTGAAGTTGGCCACAGTGCTTTCTTCCCCAGCCAAGGAATGTTACCAACTTATCAAATTCTGCTAAGCTGGCTTTTTCAACTTGGCAGGTTCTAAGCCCAGGTAGGAAACAGAATAAAGAAGACATATGGTGTTTAGTAAGAAAAAAAAATACATTTGAATTATTTGAATTATTTGGGTTAGAGGCCAATGCTCACTCTAGTTCCTGCCCTCCACATTGGCTCACTGGCTCATACAGAATCCCAAGAAATAGGAGCAATCTAGTTCTAACATGAATCTTTAAAACTGTTTTGAAATTTAATTTTTGTTTTCCTTAGGCTTTGAGAATGGTCCCCATCACTTTTTCCTGATTTTGTGAAGCATGCATCGATGACTAATCCCTCTGCTATTTGCACTGTATAAATGGAAGGTAGTGAGCAGATGTGCCTGCTTGTTTAGTATTAGCACTCTGCAGGTTGCCTTCTGTTCCTGAGTCTGAAGACAAACAATTCCAAAAGGCTTGATCCACTTAGAGTATTTTGCAGAGGATTTGGAGCCTTGGAGTTTTCATTTGATAATAGTAAAACACACACATACAGTTTACTCTTTCACAGATGTTAGTATAATGTGTCTAATTTGTAAATAATTATTTATTCCTCAAATACTGAGCATACTTCAAATGCTTGCCAAATTATAATATTTGAAGAACATAAATTTATTCGCACTCGTCTTCCAGGACTGAGATTCATTTGCCATCAGATGCCTGCTGTAGACTGGGCATGGTGGCACGTGTCTGTAATCCCAGCTCTTGGGAGGCTGTAAACAGGTGGATCACTACAAGTCTGGTCTATAGTGAGGCCATGAGCACTCTGTGGATCAGTGGTTCTCAACCTTTCTAATGGCATGACCCTACAATACAGTTCCTCATGTTGCGGTGACCCCAAACCAAAAAATAATTTTGGTGGCTACTACAAAACTGTAATTTTGCTACTGTTATGATTGAGAATGTAAATACCTGATATGCATTATATATTCTCATTGCTACAAGTCAAACATAATTTATAAACAGTGATTAATCACAAAAACAACATTTAATTATATGTTGAGAAATATTTATTACTAATTCCAATAAATAACATTTCACCATGGCATAGCATGGGTTTAAATATGCTTTTTCTGATGGCTTTAGGTGACCCCTGTGTTTTGGTTGTTCGACCCCTGCTGGGGTCACGACTCACAGGTTGAGAACTGTTGCTCTAGACCCTTCCATAAAATACAAAAAAAAAAAAAAGAAAAAAAAAAGAAAAAACAATGCCTGCTCTTCACAAGAGAGCAGGTTAGACACTGTGATGAAATCACATGTAAACCATATGAACCCCCTCCATATTGCAGTTTGGAAGGTAAAACCTTAAGCATGCCTTATGAGGAGAGTCACTGGAAAGTAAGAGGGAACACTGATGGGATAGACTTTTAACTTGAGGACCTTGCAGATTTGTTAGCATTTAAACAAGTAAAACATGTTAATTTTTTATTTATTTACTTATTTTTGTCTTTTTGAGACAGGGTTTCACTATTCAGTTCAGGTAGCCTGGAGCTCACTTTTGTAGCCCAGGCTGGTCTCAAACTCACATGTATCCTCTTGCCTCAGCCTCCCAAGTGCTAGGATTACAGGTGTGCACCACCACTCCCAGCTACACATGTTAAATTTTGAGGAATGTTTTCCTGATCTAAAATAAACATGAGCAGTATTTTCTTGTGTGTGTTTTTGCATGTCAGGAACAGAGAGGCTTCCTATCCCTTAATAATGTGCATTCTGCAGTTATTGTCAGGGTGTAACTAAGTGACTTTAAAGAATCAATAATAATGGCTATAAAGAAATTTCACTCAGTATTTCTGCCTGTCCTTAAAGAAAAGGTTCTTTAAATGAAAAGCTGAATATGTTTTTCTTTTTTTTCACTAAACAAATTCTTTTGTTACAACTCCAGATTCTGGGAGGCTGCCATAGTTTTTCAAAGCTCAGGGATGCCTCTTTATCTCCATTCACAGTGCAAGGGGCTCAGACAGGAGGCAGATGGATGGTCAGATCACTGTGGGAAGAGCTCAGTTGCTGACTTAAGGAGGATTCTTGTTGCCAGAAGAACTTGAGGGCAACAGGGAAACGAGTCTCCTTGGACTTTCTGTGTCCTCTTGTTCAAAGTGTCTTTGTCCTGGGCACAGTATCTTAATGCCTCTTTCCCTAGTGCTGTTTTAGACTTATGTATCTCTCCCAGCATCCATGTTCTCTGCCTTATCATCTGCCTGTGGGTGAGAGATTTGATAGCAAGCAAGGGATCAGCATCAAGTTTTGGTCAGAATATATTTATGAAATTTTATTACCACACATTAGAAACAGTTTATATCTGGTCTGAATGTTAATTATTGACTATATATGCATGTAAATTTATTAAATTGTACTGTTAAGATTTGTGCATTTAATATACATTATGTCCCAATAAAAAGTATAGTTAATGAAAGTCAACTACTAGCCCAATCATTGGAGCATTGTCAGCTTTGGTTTATCTTGTAATTTAGCAATGACTTGTGCATTTTAAAGTACATTTTTAGAAGGGCTGGGGATATAGCTCAGCAATGTAAGTGTCTGTTTAGGAAGCCCAAGTTCATAAGTGCAATCTTTGGTATCACACAAATACACACACACACACCAAAGTACATTTTTAGAATTTTATTGTTAATTCTTTCTTAAATATGAATTAGTTAAAAGAAATACCCAGCATTGGATGATTAATTGTAAGAAATTTTTGTACCTCTTAAAATTGCAAATAACTCAGTAGAATAATTGGCCAAAGTATCTGTTTTTGTAATAAAATAAAGTAGCTATATTTCTGAAAAAAATGAAACTACTTGTTGCAAAACAATCTAGTTTGATTCTTGAAAACTCTCGCTGTTTAACTATCTTTAAATCAAAGATAATTGCAAACAAAAATCATTAATTCAAATTGTCATATTTACTTTCATCTAGTCTTATACTTTGCATCTAATTCTCTCTTTTTTTTTTTATTGTGAACCTTCAGAACTAACTGTGCTCTACCTGGAATTTTCAGCATCTAATTCTTAAGTTAGCCCCCCCAACACACACACACACACACACACACACACACACACACACACACACACACACTATAGCTTTCATCCTGATGTCTGGAGTTTTTGATTGACAACCAGACTGCAGTCTGGTTAATGAACAGTTATCATGTAATGATGTTGAAGTGAACAAAAATAGAATGATGAAATCTTTCTCTGTAGCTATGCTTGCCAAGGTTCAAACATTCAGAGAAAAATATTTTTTTTTAGAAAGAGAGCTTAAAATAAAATGTGATGCCACTAACTTACAGAATAATCTATAAAGTTTAGAAACTGTCCAGAAATTACATTTGAGCTACTTCTTTGTAGTAACCCACCCAGGCTCATCATGTTGGATGGATTGTTTGATACCATGGAATCTTTCTTAACATTGTATTATTTTTTAAAGATAAACATTTAGCATGAACTCTTGTTGGAACAGGACAGCTGGGAAGTGGTGGAAGGACTGAGGGGGGACATGAATTGCACCCTGGAGCCTCCCGTTCAGAAAGGATTTTTGCTGAAAAAGCGGAAATGGCCCTTGAAAGGCTGGCACAAGGTAAGACCCTGGCCTTGGCCTCCCCTCAGTTGACCCTATACCACTCTATTTAGAACCCACTTCTTGTGCACTTATGTTTGATTTGAAGTTCAAGTTTGAGACCAGAGAAGTGATATTTCAGTGGAACATTTCAATCAAGTATACTGTCTTCTCTGCAGAGATTCTTCTACTTGGACAAAGGAATCTTGAAATATGCCAAGAGCCAAACTGATGTAAGTTTTCTGGTTGGTCCAGCATGCTACTGGAGAGGTCTGAAGGAGCGCTTGCTGTCAGCCCAGTGGAGAGACTGTGTACTATTGAAGGTTTCAGTGCTCTGAGTGTCAGGTTTCTCTGGGAAAACAGAGGTGCAAGTTTCCTGCTGTCTCAGCTCTGGTCCTAGATAGGCACAGGTGGAGCGACAAGGTCTCCTCTAATACTTCATTGGGTATCTATGGGTCTGTTCTGGTCTTAAGGCTGCACTAAGAGGTTCCTTGGGCGTGAGAAATTATCCTTGCAATCAATCACAGAAACAAAGCAGAGTATAGTGGCATTCTATCCTTGGGCTTGGAGGTGAAGGCTTATAGTCTTGGCTAAGAAGTTAATTCTTGGACCAGGCAATTGGTCTGTGAGGGCTGTGAGCAACTAATATGCCTAGAGCTATAGAGGCCTTCTGTCTTCCTTTCCTCTCCTCCCATTCTCCTTAGTCCACTTTTAAGTCACTTCTCAGTGAGTTGACACCAGACACCAATTCAGTGGGAGGAAGTGCCCTGACCTGGACAACTCACAGGAGTCAGCCCATGGGGATCACTGTCTTATTTCTTCACATTCTGGCTATGTAAATGTCTTGTTACTTAACTCCTCTGCACCTCATCTTTGAAACAGGGAGCATGCTTTATAATCACATATGGCAGCAGGCGGCACGCGGTACTAGCTTGTGTGGTGCGCTCCATCAGTCATAGCCTTTGCCTTTACTGTTAGTGGGTGTGGATGGAGGTGGTGGGAGTGGGAGGGTGTTCTTCCACTTCTCAACCTGTGGTTCTCACGTGGCCTTCTTCCTGACTTTGCAGATTGAGCGAGAGAAGCTACACGGCTGCATTGATGTGGGGCTGTCAGTGATGTCTGTGAAGAAGTCGTGCAAGTGCATTGACCTTGACACTGAGGAGCACATCTACCATCTGAAGGTGAGGCTGCTTCCTAGGTGTGCTCCCTGCCATGCAGAGCCCGTTTAGGCTTTTTCTTCCAGTTTTGGTCTTATTTTTTGTTTAAGATATAGTTACCCAGGCTGGCCTCAACTCCGAGGCTCAAATGATCCTCCTCCTTCACCCTCCTGAGTAGCTGAAACTATGGGCGAGTACCACTGTACTTAGCTGCATAGAAGCTTGCAAAGGAGATCTTCAGCACCAAAATGTCCTAATGGACATTAGATATTGGGATGGGGCAGTTTATAGTGCTAGGCTGTCTCTCACACTGCTTGAAGGATTGGTACCCTCGTTGCTTTGTCCTCCCAATACCATCCCCTTCCTCATGACCATGACAGCAGTAACAGAAACAAATTACTCCATACCATATGGTGCCATCTTTAGAAAAGAACCATTTAGCATAGGTTAAAATGTATTCTGTGAAACATAACGTAATACCTAGATTATGGATCCCTATCTTATACTCACAGCTAATTTTTAACGGATTTCATGAAAATTCTCATAGCGAAGTATCTGGAATTTTCCCCCCAAAGCATGTGCTTTTAAATAGTACCCCCTCAGGGGCCCGGCGGGATGGCTCAGTGGTCTAAAGTGCCTGCTTGGGAAAGCTTGGGTGGCTTCAGGGACCGTGGTTCGATCCCCGGCACCACATGCTGCGCCAGCCCTGCCCTCGGGGTGGGCTGAGCCGGCCATAAAAATGAGTGAATAAACAAATAAAGGTTCTGAAACAAGAAAAAAAAAATCTATAAATAAATAAATAAATAAATAAATAAATAAATAAATAGTACCCCCTCAAACCTCTTTACCCCAGTGTTCTCTGTCTCCTACAGATGGTAAATATAGCATGAGGTGAAAATCATGAAGCATGAGGTCTACATTTGGTTTAAATCTTGACACAGCTACTTTGAACTTTAGCCAATTATTTAATTGCTGAAAGTCTCAGTTTTCTCTTCTAAACTTTATTGTATGTATGTATGTATGTATGTATGTATGTATGTATGTATGTATGTTATGGCTGGCTCAGCTTGCCCTGGCCGTGGGGCTGGTGCAGCATGTGGTGCCGGAGATCAAAATGCAGTCCCTATGGCTGCCTAAGCAGGCACTTTAGACCGCTGAGCTATCTCATTAGCCAGTTTTCTCTTCTAAAAAAGGAAGAAAGAAAGGCAATCAGTATAGTGTTTATCTTACCGATCTGCAACTAAAACACTTGGCTTAATGCCTGAATCATGTAAGCTCAATAAATTTAGTTGCTGTTTGTGATTATCAGATGGCACCCGGATGATAGAAATTGAGAAGATACTAAGACATTTTTCTTACTTGGGAAAATCACTTGAGTTTTAGGAAATAGGAGCTGATTGTTCAGACAGAGCTTGCATGAGGGAGCCTGTGTAGTGCCCATCTCAGCAGCATATGTGTGGTGAAGGTCAACACAGGTCTGACGCACACATCTTGGAAAGACAGAAATAACCTTAGCATAACCCTGAGCACTGAGGTCAGCTCACTGTGTAAAGTGTCATGGACCTTATGAGCTAGATGATTCTCTGTTGTGGGCTGCCCCTGGCCAAGGGATGTCACATAGCACTACTATCCTTTATTCACTGGGTACAAATAGTATTGTATTCTAGGTTTTTTTTTTTTTTTTTTTTGGTGGGACCAGGGTTCGAACTCACGACCTTGCACTTGCCCAGCAGGCACTTGTGCCTCGGAGCTATCTCCCCAGCCCCTGTATTCTAGGTTTAACAATCAAAAATACCTCCAGGTATTTTTAGATCATTCTTCAGGATAAAATCACTTTCTGTTGCAAATGACTGCCATGATGTAAGAAGAGAAAAACCTTTCCTCTTGAAAAATTAAAAAAGGCTATTAACCCTACGTTCAAGCCATTTTTGTTGGCCAGTCTCTTCTACAATAGTTGAGGTTATTTTTCTGTGTATTTCCAATGATTCATCTTTTTGAGTCCTGACATAGGAAGTAGATTCTTGTTATTATTCTTATAATCCATGAGCAACTAACCAGCCCTATTCCTAAATTATTATTAATTCCTAATTTTAACAATTTAGAATGTCTCGAGATATGTTGACTACTAATACAGTGATATACAGAGAAGTTCTGTTTAGTTTCTTGGTAATTTACATGAATACCAGCTGTGACTGTAGCATTAGGAAACATTATATCTGAGGGTTATAATTAGTAGCCTCAGAGTCAGGCCCTCCAGACAAGCCCATTCTTCTGCTTTTTATAGATGAGGAGTCTAGACCATGAGAGGTAGGTGACTATCTATCCAAAGTCCTAGTCCTAGAATTACTAAAGGCGCTGGAACAGAGCCTTGGTCAGTTGTTTAATGAAGTGCTTTTTCATTTCTACCTTGTTTAGTCTATAAAATCAGCCAAGATGAATGTCTTAAGCACTGACTTTTAAGGACTTCTTAGAATAGATTAGTGAAAGGAAGAAATGAGACTTTTATAAAATTTCCTGACTGGGCAGTGAAACATATTTTAGGAATATCATAATGTGGGGAAGAAATAGATATGTGTGCCTCTTTTCTTTGTTTCTTCCTCCAAATGACAGTGCCTGGAAGAGTCTCCTGTCATGGTGGCCCTTCTCCTAGTCAACAGAAGAGTCAGCCTCAGTTTCTCAATGAAGGGTGCTGCTGATATGTATTCACAAATCCTTGTTCTCAGCTGTAATATTAATAAAGATTTTTGCAGGCTCAGTCTAGAGTTTCCAGGTAGGACATTAACCTACCAGCCCTTCTTTCGGGTTATTTTAAGTGGCAGCTTCATGAGTCTATATGTCCTGATATGTAGTTATCTGTCATTTTTTTTTAATTTTTAAAATGTTACTATGCTCTCATATATACAAAAGTAAACTTATAAGAAATATCAGGGGTACTTAGGTGCTTCCTGCATCTTTTTAGTATTTTTATGAAAAAATATTTTCTTATAAAACTAGTTAATTAGCATTCTTCATGGGAATTATAAATTGACTGTCATGGAGAAAATGGCTAAACATATGTATGTAATGATGATAGTACTTAATAATGTTTTATAAGATTTTTTCTGTTTATGACTAGAAAATGTTCTTTTAAATAATCTTCATACTCATTAACATATACTTCTCAACAGTGGATCCTTTGACAGAGTACATGAACAAGGTTAAATATTTTAAGAAGAGTTTACTAATTCATTCCAGTCTAGGGAAGACTGATCTGGAAAAGTATGAATTATAAAAGAGTTCAGAAAGAAAAATGTTGCTGATGTATTCAATAGAGCTAGAAGAATCTAGGACTAGAAAATACTTCAGGAGACAAATTGATGTAAATTTCATCTTTTATTGTTCATATATAATTGGGCATAATTTTCCTTTTTAAAAAGTTACATAGCATTTGGACACTCAAAGAAAACCTAAATTATGAAGAGCATTTTTACTCCATATATTCTCTACAAACTTCCTACAGAGCCCAGAGATATGAAGTGAATCAGTAGAGACTATTTTTACATGTGTCAGTTAAAAAGCATTCAGGAACCTCAGTTTGGTAAATAATTGTTCCTTTCAGCAAGTGACTCTTTTATTTCCTTCTTTCAATTTAACATACCTTAGGTGAAGTCAGAAGAAGTCTTTGATGAGTGGGTAGCCAAACTCCGTCACCACAGAATGTATCGTCAGAATGAAATTGCCATGTTTCCGCGGGAAGTAAATCACTTTTATCCAGGGTCTACCATCACAGATTCTGCACCTGGGGCATTTGACTCCATTTCCAGTAGGAAGGTAATGAGAGTTTACCAAAAATTAATCTAAAAGAAAAGGGCAGCTTTGCATGAGGGGAGGCCCACTTTGAGAGCTGAGTCTGAGGAAAGGTGTGTGGGGAGGAGCTAGGAAACTGGGCTCACATTGAATTTGTCTCCCCCACTGAGTCAGAAGCAGGACCAAATAAGCATCTGCTAACCGTGAGAGAAAGAACAACTTAAGGAACAACTTCATATCTCACAAGACTAACTCTCTGTCTTGATTAGTTTGGCTTAGGCTTTCTTACCTGGCTATAAAATATAGTAGGTATGTGTATGGCCATACAGAATTTCAGAATATGTCCAAGTGTTTATATCATTTGAAAAAAATAAGAGCTGTCATCTGAGGTATTATAGTATGGCATAGTCAGGCTGTAGTAATAGCCAGAGGCGTCAGTGTCTTCCTATGAGGGCTTTACTAGAAACATCCCACTATAGCAGAAAGTATCCATTAGCAACTAACCAGCCCAATTGTCTGTTAGCCCAAATTGTCCCTACTGGTCTCTGATTTCATTTTTGAAGTGGTCTCATTCTCTGTGGAACAGCGTAGCAGTATATCAAAGCAGAATTCATTTCAAACTGGAAGCAATTTGTCATTTTCTTGTGGTGGTGGTGAGGCACGAGTTCCATTATGGCTACAGTCTTCAGAGGACATGGAGAAATGTTCAAAAGGTAGAGTGACTTAAAACCTATGCTCTTTTCTGATGTGGCTATGAAGTGAACTGATTTTGCATCTGACTTAGCTGACTTTGTGTACTTCCCTTTCCTCTCTACAGTCCTTCCCATACTTTGCTAACTGAGGTCATGCTTGTTATCAACAGAAGATACTTTCATTGTAGTTTTATGTCTTTGCCAGGGTTCATGTGCAGATAGGCTTCTTTTTGTAGTCTTTTAGTATCTGATTTCTACTCAGACCCATAAATCAGTCTCAGGGATGGGGACTGTGTTGTTCTATTTTTCTTAAGTACTAGAAATGATTCTGGTATACATCCTCCATTGAGACTCTGTTCTAGAGGTAACTGGCTGACCAAATGGAGAGCTCTTCCATGTATATGTTCCTTATTCTAGCTGTACATTCAGATTACCAAGAAAACCTTTGAAATGCTGGAATACCCATACTAAGGCCTTCTGCCCTGTTCTCACTGGGCTGAGGTGAGCCCTGGGAGCACTGATGGTCTAAGTTCCCCAGAAGATTTTGTGAAGGAGCCAGATTGAGCATTCTAGTCACAACGAAGCTCAATGTTTACAACCTTGCTTAGCTAAGACTCATCCAGGGAACAAAAAGAAAGCTCACCAAAGAGTTTGAGAATATCTCATATGTAGTTTTAAAAATTTCCCCTACTGATTTTATTTATTTATTTACTTATTTATTTACTGAAATTATTGCTGGTGCAGCCTGCCCTGGGGGGTGGGGCTGGCACAGCATGTGGTGCTGGGGATCGAACTACAGTCCCTGAAGTTGCCTAAGCTTTCCTAAGCTGCGCTTTAGACCACTAAACCATCTTACTAGCCCAATGGTTTGCTCAGTCATTTTTGTTTGTTTGTTTGTTTGTTTTTTGTTAGACCAGAGTTCAAACTCATGACCTTGCACTTGCCAGGAAGGCACTCGTGCTACAGAGCTATCTCCCCAGCCCCTCCCCTGCTGATTTTAAAGTGTAGCTATGCTTGAGAACCATATTATGGAACAATACAAGGTGATAACTTTGAGAAGTGCTCTTGCCCTTCCAGCAATTATATTTATGGGCTTTATTAATTGACAAAGTAACCTCTGAAGTACTGTATCTGGACTAGCAGCATCAGTTCTTCCTTGGGACATACTAGAAATGTATATTCTCAAGCTCAGCCTTGATGTGCTGAATCAAAAACTGGGGTTGAGGCCTAAAGATCTATGGCATCGAGGCTCCAAGTGATTCTAGTGACAGGAACATTTAAAGCCATCATACTAAGACCAAAGGGCCTGGATTCCTCAGGATAAACACCCATCAACATCTAGTGAGCTACCAACTGTGGCCTATCTTTTGGTTAGGGACTAAGACTGTGAGATTATTCTTCAGCCACCTCAGCTCCATCTCGGGAGGCTTATCACAGTTCTCATGTAGGTCCAGGATCAACAGTTATTGTTAGAGACCGGTACAATTTTATTTTAGCTTTATCCTTTTGATGTCAGCTAGGTCCTTGCAAGTGGGAAGCAGCAGCCTACTGCTGCTGAATTAAGAATAAAAATGCCATTGCTATTGTTAATCATGATGATAATGGCTGGTTTATTGAATTCTTCTCATAGTCTACTTTTCCAAGTGCTCTTCACATATCAGCGCATGTTTCTCCTAACTCTGTGAGCTACCTATATAATTGTCTCCTGGTCGAGAAAACTGAGGCATAGAGAAACTACGTCATTTATCCTAGAGTTCATTGAATAGATTCAAATGGAGGTAACCTACTTATCTAGATTCATTCCCTTAGTCCTTAGAGTCTATAGCTATTTTTATAAAACAAAGCAAAATCTTTTGCCATCCAGATGGAAAGTCAGATGTAGAAGAAGTAAGAAAAGTCCCTTGTCCAGCAAAGCGATCCCTCTTGCTATGGAGAACTGTGACCTTCTCTTGCTTCTCCCACAGACCTGGCACACTGCCATGCCTACCTGGTGGAGATGAGCCAGCTCCTGCAAAACATGGACGTCCTACACCGCACCTACTCAGCGCCAGCCATCAATGCCATACAGGTTCGTCTGCCCCTCTCTGTTCCAACTTCTGGCCTCTGCTTTCCTTTCTCCTCCCAGCCTTGGACTAACAGTGGAATGTTGTCTGGCCAGTTGCTTCAGCCCAGCTCAAGGGGATGGAAGTGGTCACTTTGCTGTGCATTTATCCCTGCGGTTTGGTGGACCTTATTGTCTGTGCTCTCTTTCCTGTTTTTTAAAAAAAGGGTGGAGCTTTTGAAAGTCCCAAAAAGGAAAAAAGATCGCACAGGAGGTGGCGGTCCAGAGCTATTGGCAAAGATACTAAAGGCACACTCCAGGTAACCATTGCTTCCACCTGCAACAGCCTGCTTTCCTCCTTGGCCCTGCTTTGCATGTCACCTGCTAGGGCTACTGTGACTTAAAGAGGAGCAGAGATAAGTGCATATTCTGGTGTTGCTCTCTCTAATACTCTGCAGGGGGAGGAATTCAATCAGTTAGATCATGTGAGTGTAGGTATAAGGTTCTAATGGGTATTGGGGAAGAAAGAAGGAATGCTTTCTAAAGAAATGTCATGGAGTTAGAAGAATTGCTACCATTTCTATTGCTTTCAGCTTCCACTACTTCACTATTTAGCCTGCCTGCCCACTTCCCTGCTTTTGTATATTCCTTGTTTATGGCTTCAGAGACCCAGTGCTGTGACCCACTGTCCTGCTGAAGCTCATTGGATTTATCTTCCTCTGAGCCCATAGACCTCAGTCTCTGAGCATAGGACATCATGTGGATTCTCTTACCACTTTCTTCCAAACTCCCTTACCACACCAGAGGCTCACTATAGTGTGCTGGAAGCTCTCTTTCCCAGGGCACAGTGAAGCCACCAGCCCAGTTTCGCAGGATGACTGTAGGACATTAAATTGCTACATTGTTAAAAGTAAAAATTAATCCCAAGCTTTTGAAAAATCATCTGATGTAATGTTATGAATGCTTTGGCTCAAAGCATTTAGGAGCTGAACTCAACTGCTTTTAAAGTAAGTGATGTTCCAAGTACAAATGTGAGTAGTTAGCTTGGTAGACATCCCATGTGAAAATCAAGAAAAGCAATTTTGAACCCATGCACTACTAACAGCCTAATTCCCGGGTGGTCATCACCAGGAGGAAGGATGAGGGTACATGAAAAAGCCTGGCAGTTCTGGCTGTCACTTTCAACTTCAGCTTTAATGTCTTTATCATTTCCAAAAGAATATGTAATTTCTCACCCATTTTTATTTCATAAGCAGCAAGTTTCTGTGGATAGTATTTTCCTGAGTTTTTATATATATTTTCTCCTACCATTCAGTAGGGAGACTCGTAAGATGGTCCTTCTTATTAGTAAATTCCAATTTTAGAATTAAATAAATATTCTGAGCAGTCTGTATCTGAACAAAAATCTCTCCCTTTGGTGTCACTTTAGGTCCCTAAACCTTTCTCTGGCCCTCTGAGACTACATTCCTCCAATCCCAATTTGTCAACGCTAGATTTTGGAGAAGAGAAAAACTATTCTGATGGCTCTGAAACCTCATCAGAATTTTCTAAAATGCAAGAAGACCTGTGTCACATTGCCCATAAAGGTAAATGGTTTTCTTTCTTCTTCCTGATGTTTGATAAAATGTGTAGTGTATGCCTGGATTTGTGCATGGAGGGGATAACTTAGTTGGTTGATTTTCTGTTACATTAAGGGTTTGGGCTGTTTTTCCGTAAAAGAGGTGTATGAGTTTTGTTTTTAACATTTTGGGAAAACAGTAAGAGTGTTTTGTGTACAGTTGGCAAAACCAGTTGCAGATTTAAAAAGCTGTACCTGTACCAAACATGTACATACTTTTTTCTTGTTATTTTTTAGATAATACAGCACAACTCCTTATACTGTATTTACATTTTGTTATTGTAAATAATCTATAGTTTATTCAAAGTATATAGAAAAAGTAATACTGAATCATAATGATACTTTAAATGCTGAGCAATTTGTTTGATGTTGGCAGGAGCATGAATTGCTATTTTTTTGGACAGCAATATTATGTTACATTCCAGCTATTTTTTAATCATCTTATTCAGCATTTCTACTTTGAAGAATCCATTTGTAGAAATGAGTTTAAAACTTATCCAAACAAATATATCCATTGTTCATTACATCAAAGATTAGACATAGGTATTTAGCATTGTTAGCTATTTTGGAAATGCAAATTTATCACTGAATACCTATTAGAAAAAGTACCGAATGCTGGTGAGAATATACAGAAACTGCATGTCTCATACATTGCTGGTGACTATGTAAAATGATGTGGCATTCTGGAAAATGGTTTGGCAGTGTTAAGTAAAACTAAATGTATACTTAGCCTAGAGTCTAGCACTTACATTCCTAGGTATTTATCTCAAAAAAGTGAAAATTTAAGGGCCAGTAAGATAGCTCAGCAGATTAAGTGCCTGCTTAGGCCAGCACAGGGAATGGGATTCAATCACTGGTACCACATGCTGTGCCGGCACACTGAGCCAGCCACCAAGTCCGGGAATGGTGGCATACACTTGAAATCCCAGCACTTAGGAGGCTGAAACAGGAGGATCACTATAAGTCAAAGCTGCATAGTGAGAACCTGTGGAAATTTTATGTCCACACAAAAATCTATTCACTAATGTTAGAGCCAGGTTTATTTGTATTGGCTGAAAATTAGAAACAATTCATTGTCCTCCAACAGATAAAGGGTTAAGCAGCCATACCACTGGTCAGCAATAAAATGGGACAAATCATTTTGATATGCAATGATGTAGATCAGACTCAAGGACACTATTCTGAGTGAAAATAGCAAACCTCTAATATTTACAAAGTATACATTTCCACTGATAACTCTGGAAATGATGTAGATATTCATCCCCCCACCCCCATACTGGGGATTACACTCAGGACCATGTGCTTGCTAGGAGGGTGCCTATGCCACTGAGCTATCTCCTGAGCCCCGGAAATGATATAGAGAAGGAGAATTTGGTGGTTACCTGAAGTTAGACAGGAAAGAAAAAAAAGGAAGAGTGTGGGTGAGATTATAGCAGACTTTGGTAGTGATGGCAAGTTCTGTGTCCTGATGGTGGTGCTGGTCATAAGAATCTGCACATGTGAGTCTGTACTGACATCCCTGTCCACACATTACAAATGAGTGTGTGTAAGTCTGGTGAAATCTTGTCCTGGTTTTTGTGTTGTGTACTACTTGTGTAAGCTGTTAGCATATAGAGAAACATGCATAGGCATAGGAATATGAGACTTTCTATACTTGTTTTGGGGTTTTTGTTGTTTTTATTTTGAGACAGGGTCTTATGTCATCCATGCAACTTGAAAGTCTGGGCTCCAACTTTCAGGCCCCTTGCCGTAGCCTCCTGCTTGAGTGCACCAATTAGAGACTTGCAATCCCACTCTCAGCTTTTGCACTGTTTTTTCAACTTCTGTGAGTCTAATAAAAGTTGAAAATAAAAAAGAAAAATAACCCAAATATCCAAGAAAAGGGATTCGAGGTTTTTTTTTTTTTTTTTAATGTAGTATTATCATGTCACAGAATACTTAGCATATATAATAGCTACCTTATATTAAACAAGCAGCCATTATGCCAGGCATTGTTCAGTACTTTATATGCATTGTTTCACTTAATTCTAGCAGAAACTAATGGTATAGGTAATATTGTCATCTGTTTTATATATATATATATATATATATATATATATGTGTGTGTGTGTGTGTATATATATATATATATATATATATATATATATATATATATATAAAAGTGAGGTTTAGAGAAGCTAGAGGACTTTTTAAGGGCCACATAGCTCCAAAGCAGCTAGCCTGAGACTTGCATACTGACCTGCTCCTCTCTAGGACCCACCATCCTTCCCTGGGATCACACTGCCCTTACAGATGAGGTGGCTAGGACTCTTATTTATAGATTTATAAAAGCTTTATGTTGCATTGAATATAAGGGTTAAAGCTATATAGGCATAATCCCAATTTTGGGAAAAAAATAAATGTACTTCCGGCATATATAGGCACACTAAAAAGTCTAGGAAAATGTATACCACCATTTTAGTGATAGAGGCTGGGGTTGTAAGTACTTACATCTTCCTTACCTTTTAAACAAATTTTATATAGTTGCTTAAAGAAGAAGTGAATTAAAAGGCTTTAAGTGGGACGGTAGTGTTTGAGGTTGGAGGAAAGAAGATATTCCCACTATTGCTCTCTTTTTTTCATGCCATATTTTCCTTCCTTCATATTGATTCAAACCTAAAATATGTTGGTTATAAGGAAACTATTTCATGCGTTGTACAGATTTATCCCTCTGACTTTGATCGTAGTCACCATTAGAATTTCTCAGTGGTTTGGAATTCGGTAATGTTGTTTTGCATTTCATGAGAGACAGTCCCAGGTCCACTCCATGAAAGCTCTTGAAATATATTCTTGAAAAAATTTGTCTCAGTTACTCTTCTGTCGTTGCCGGGCCAAGTACCCAACACTCAAAATGAAGGAAGGAGAGGTTTATTTAGCTCACAGTTGCTGGAGGCTTCAGTCCGCACTCGGCTGGCTCCAAGGCAGAACAGCACATGGCAGAGGGGAGTTGTTCATGGCAGCGAAGACAGCAAAACAGCAAAGGGAGGAGTAGCAATAACAGTGGCAGCAGGGAAGTCTGCCTCTCTGTCTCTCTTATGTTATATTCAGGCATGGGCCTCAGGCTGGGTATAGCACTTGTACTTATAATCTCAGCAGTACTAAGACCCATAATCCCAGTGATCGTGAGTTAATCTCAAAACTCTGTAAGTCACTGTCCCATGACTGTATGAGGTTTTGGGGGAACAACTAGACACAAATCATAGCAAATATCCTTGGTTATTCTTTAGAATTCAAAGAATCAGTTATAATCAGAGCATTATAGGTTTTAGAGGAAGACATTTCTATAAACCCCCTAATTTTTTAACAATATGACTTTTTTTTTTTTTTTTTAAATCAGTGAGAAGACAGTGTCTCCCTGCCAAAGGGAGAAACCCTGGCTTTCCACTCATACTGCACAAGCTACTCCTTCAATGGAGCAGCAGTGACCCTATTTTACAAGCCCATCAATCTGGTCCTCCTCCAAAGTTTTCTACCTCGCTCGGTCTATATAATGGGCTCCCAGCCAGCTTCTCTGTCTTTGGGGCTTTGTGAAATCAACTGGCTGCAGCATGCCACATATCTGGGTGAGGCCAAGGTCAGTGCTCCAAGAAAGGTCCAAGAGATTGTGTTGATTCAAGAGCAGCCTGAGCTCCCTGGGCATAGATGATGACTTCCATAGGGAGCCTGAGGAGCTGCATTGTGCTTCTCAATCGATATAAAATACTCTTGCAAAGACTGAAAGAGCGCCCTACCACCCCTTCAGAAAGTCTGTTTTACACAGATGTTATTTTAAGGGGCCCTGTGGAATAATGGCAGCCTTCAGGTTTGTCCCTAGTCCCATGACCTCATGTGATTCCACAGTGGCACACTTGGAATGCAAAGCATTTTGGCCTTTTTTCTTGTATAAGCCTGGTTTTGTTATTGGCAGTGCCTATGGTACTGTTTTCACTGCGTCTCTGTTCTGTTGACTATAATGTTGAAGCAGATGAACTAAAGGCAAGAACCTCATTGATGTACTGTAATCTGTGTGACCTTAAGTTTATTAAATGCACCTGAATTGTCTTCATTTTGCAGATCAAGTGGTAAGCGACCAACATATAGCTATTTTAGTTTAAAAAGTTCTTGTTCTATGCAATAGACTCAAAGCTTGAATTTTGTGACCTTCATTGAACTGATTCTCATGGTTCATGTTTCTGGCTTTGTGTGTGTTGATACCCATATAAGCAAACAGAACAAATATATTAATCCTTAAAAGTCATAAATAATTTTAATTTTATAAGCTTTTAAATTTCCCCAAATATATTTTATAGAACATTTTATCCACAAAATCCTAGAAATCAAAATATAGCTTTTTTTTTTTTTTTTTTTTTTTTTTTTTTTTTTTTTTTTTTTGGTCTTTTTGAGACAGGGTCTTGCTATGCAATTCAGGCTGGCCTTGAGCTCACTTTTGTAGCCCAGGCTGGTCTCGAACTCGCACCAATCCTCCTGCCTCAGCCTCCCAAGTGCTGGGAATACAGGCGTGCGCCATCACGCCTGGCTAAAAAAATAGCATAATTAAAAGCGTGGGGAATACACTGTTAGCTATAGTTCCCTTTCAATTTATACAAGGGATTGTAGTTAAAGTTCCTGAGCTGTCCCAGCAGCAGACAATCCTATTAACTGTACATGAATGAGATTTCATTGTTATTTGGGAAGGTCCCCACTGTGCCTCACTCCCACCAGCTAGTAAGATTCTAGGACTGAAGTCCCCAAGAACAATTTTTTTTTTTTTTTTTTTGTGGCCAGCTCAGCCTACCCTGAGGGTAAGGCTGGCATGGCCCGTGGTGCCAGGGATTAAACTGTGGTCTCTGTGTGTTTCCCTAAACTTGCCTAAGCAAGTGCTTTAGACTATTGGGCTATCTTGCCAGCCCCAAGAACCATTCTCCAGAAAATATTGTAAATTATAAGCCTTCTTTGAAGGTGACCTCTGTGGTACTGACTTGCTGAGACTTAGATTTCTCTTGCCAACCAGTCTTCAGTTACCTCCTCTGTTAAATGGCCTAAACTGCCTGTCCTTTGGCTGTCAAATTCTGTCATTGTCTATGATTGTTTTACACTAAACAGAGAAAGCTTGTACTGTGGCTTATGCTTACAAGCAGATTTCATGAAGACATTTCCTATTAGCAACAAAAATAGAAACGACTGATGTTGGTGAGTAGATTTAGGGCAGGAAAGCAATAGGATGAGCAGCGTCAGGGATGGAAGTGAGCAACTCAGCCAAATGAAGTGGATGTTCACATTCTGTGGGGCTTGGAGGTAGAGGGTGGCAAGGGAGGCCTTAGAAATGCTTTGTAAATAGGCGAGGGAAATCATTTCCAAATAGAAAAGCTAAAGGTAGAATAAAATTAAACTATATATTAGCTTACTTTGTTCCTAGAGTCTTTTTCTTGAGTCGTAATGTTGAGTAGTCATTTTTTAAACTGTCTTGAGCATATAGAACCATTGAATCAAAAGCTAATTATATGAAAATGATACCATGTTCATAGATTAAAACCTGAAAGACATATATGACTTAAAGAAAAGCTGTATCGTGTATTTTACATAAATTGTAGTTGAGTATATATGTGCTGAGCCATTAAGCTCAGATACATTGTCAATAAATAAGTAAGAGCATTTAATATAATCACCCGATATAGCTAAAGCAATTTGGATAGTACATGGGTTCAGAATATTTTAAAACCATGGGTATAACTGAGGAGGTAGTTCAGCAGTCTAAGCGGCTGCCTGACAAGTGCAAGGACCTGAGTTTGATTCCCAGAACCACATACCATGCCAGCCTTCGGTTCCCAAGTGTGCCATACAGGCCCAAATGTGGGCGTGGTGGTACACACCTCTAATCCCATGGCTGAGGAGGCTGAAACAGGAGAATTACCATGAGTTCAAATGCATAGCAAGGCTCTGTACCAAAACAATAAAAATTAAAACAAAAGGGTTTTAATAAAGTTTGAAACTGAAAAGAAGCAGATTACATAAAAGCCACATCAAGCCATATATTTTAGGCATGTTAATATTTTAAAGATAATTCACACAACATATAGTTTCATTAAAAAAAGAGAAAAAATGAGTCCTGCGTTGGGTGCTACATGATAGTAAGTTTTCTCAGTGTTTCCTTAAAGCACTGAGATGCAGGCATCATTCATGCACAGGTGTAGAAGGCTATTGCCACAATGTAAATGGCAATGAAGCGATGGAGGGAGGCCAGCTTTAAGTTCACATTTGCCTTTTTATAGGGTGACTGTCTCTAGTACCACACTGCCTCTGGAGAGGGGGCACCCCTGACTACCTTCCTCAGGCTCTTATTCTTTCCTGATGCTGAGAAACTGCTCTAAAAGGAGATTAAGTAGATCTCAGGTGCAGTTATCTTTCACCATCAGCTGCTGCTACCTAAACATTTGTGTGTTGTGGTCTCTTCATCCTAACCAAATACAAGTAGAGCATGGGAGCAGCAGGAAAGGCACTGGTCATCAGGAGATAGTTGTGTGCTTCTGGTTTTCCATTCAGTGAGTTCAATTTAATGGTTCTTAAAGTCAAAAGCTCTTCCTGTGTTACACTTACTCAAAGCAGGAGGCATCTGAGAAATGGCTGGTAGCAGAAAGAGATGGGTAGACAGAGATCCCACATTTGAATGCATGAAAGAGAAAGTAGTTCCTGCCTGAGGAAATAGCCAGAGCATGGAAAAATGTGGGCCAAAGACACACTTGGGGGGAGATATTGAAGATGTAGAAGAGTTGGTCAAACTTTGGGATAGTGGCTTTGATGATCTTGGTGGTTCTGTGTAGCTCTATGTGTCCCAGCTTTTCAGAATGGTTTATGAGGCATTCATACATATAGTACCCCCACTCGGGTTTTCTGTTTTTAAAACTTTTTGTCTCTGATAAACATAGAGTCGAGATAGAAATAAGGTACTCTGCCACAGAGAATATTCCTGAACTTTGGAATCCTGTTTTTCACATTTTATATAAATGTGATCCATAAACAGCCTCTTGTCACTGTTCTGGATGTACTGGGTCACTAGGTGGCTGTGAATGATTTCTTTAATGTCTTCTGTGCTCCTCAACTGTTATTTGAGGGATTTAGTACACTCTGAACCAGTTTGTCAGGTGT
The DNA here is from genome assembly GCA_004027025.1 of Myocastor coypus. Lineage (NCBI taxonomy): Eukaryota > Metazoa > Chordata > Mammalia > Rodentia > Myocastoridae > Myocastor > Myocastor coypus. The sequence goes on from PVJA010003335.1 coordinate 26,360, forward strand.
TTTGAGGAAGAGCTCTGCACCTTCCGAGGAAGTCATGACTATGTGAGTGCCTTTCTGTTTCTTTTATTCCCACCAATCTTAGCTGTATATTTTAAATCATATAGTCCATGTTTTTCCAGTTCACAAAATTTAAGTAGGAATCTTTTAGCTTGGTTGCTGAAAGCCAGAAGAATCAATTTGGGAAAGTGGTAGCTAGCTGAGTGCCATATTTATCTTATTTAAAAGAATAAATGTGATGGTAAAGAAGTATTTCCCCAGGGGCCCATTGAGATGGTTGGGGGTATCCTGTGTGGACAGGCGCACATATCTAGTAGGATGTAATATGCACTGGGATCACTGCATGGTTCACTGCTTTTTTTTTTTCTTGAGGAGGCAGGATCAGTAGATAGCATCCAGTTCTTCATTCACAGTCTTTCTCCTATATGCAGTTATTTTTATTGCTTGTCTTGGCAAGAGAGTAAAGCATCCTTCTAGAGCTATGCCAATTTCAAGAGATTGTAATCACCATCACTGATCCTCATGCATCTCTTTCTTCATCATCACCATTACTATTGTAGTAACATTAATAGCTCCTTACAGGCCATGCATTGGGTTAAGTGCTTTGCCTGTATTATCTGTCTTAATTCTTACAACAGTCTACACATTAAATGCTATGAGGAAATTGGGATTCAAGCATTCATATACTTGTCCTGGGTCACAGAGTGAATGAGCGATGGACTGACCCCGCTCTTCTGTTGATAGAAGCAGCGCTATAGAGTGTGTGTGTGTGTGTGTGTGTATAAATAACTCATCTGTACACGACTTTGTGAAGAGACTCTAACTCCATTACTAACTGCTGCAACCTCAGTCAAGTTCATTGACAACATGTAGAAAGATGTAGTTGTCCTCCCTGAAGGAAGGACATCAGTGATGCATATTTAGTTTCTGTGTCACTAAAAAGGTCACTCCTGGATAACAGTATGTCTGCAAATGCAAGCCTGTGGAATTTAATGATATGCTGGGTCATTTGAGATGATATCCCAGTCAGTCTCTTCCCTCTTTCTGCCCTTCTGAAGCAGAAAGGAGATTAAAAAATAATATTCAATCATTCTTTCTCTTGCTTTTAAAGTAACTTGTATACAGTTTTATGTGACCAAAATTGAGTGGATTTTTGTTCACATGTGTAGTTTCAAAGCTTCAGTTTAGGTATGTGAGTGCCTAGAGATGTGAGCTTTCACAGATCTGCGTGCTCAGTAAAGTAAGCAGAATCACAGAATGCCCAGACTGGAAGTGGAGGATTCTGGTCCTGCATATGGGAGGGTCAACAAGAAAGGATTTCAAACTTCGATAAACGTGAGAATAATATGGAATTCCCATATACCCTTTAGCCAGTTTGCCATTTTCAGTATTTTTCCATGTTTATTTTATTACTGTCGTATAGACACACTCAGGTGAGTGCACACATGTGCACGTGCGCATGCGCGCGCACACACACACACAATTTCCATTTGAGAGTGGGTGTCACACATCACATAGTTCTGCGTGGCTCTATGCTTTATGGAAGTACATGTTTCTAGAAAATAGATATAACCTGTTACATGATCACAGCGTAGTTACCCAACTACAAGGATGTGGCATTGAAACAGTGCTCTATCTCTTCTTCCAAATTTGAATGTCGGTTCCTACAGTACTGTTGGCATTTCATTTTTCTGCCTCTCTAGCCACCTTTAATTGGGAACAGTTCCTAAGCCTTTTTTTCTCTTTTGTAAAATTAATGTTTTTGAAGACAACAGGCTGCTTTTGAAAACAGGATGTTTGGTTGTCTGTTATTTCCTCATGATCAAATCCAGATGTACATCCCTGGCTGGCACTCAATCAGGAAGATAGTGTGTCTTTGTCCAGGGTATTAAATGCAGGGGCACAGCATCACCTGCCTCTCTTCTAATGAATTTGGTCAGCTAGTTCAGGAGCTATTGTGTTTTTATCACTTTCCCTCTGATAACCAGTAAGCCTCCTTCTTAACTATATTCTGTTTTGAGAACTAAACACAATGAAATGCTGATTGTTGAGAATCCATAAAACATAGAACCATGGAATGTTACAGTGGGTAGGAGCTTTATAACTGGCAAATGTGTGTATGTGTGTAAATATTAGTAGACTTTCAAAAGCACCTTTAGGCCCCCAGTCAAAGGGAGCAGAAAGTAGACACCCTGTGCTCTGCGGACAACCTACCTCACTGTGAGCATCCCACGCCAGAGTAGGACACATTCAATTGAGGAAGAGCTCTGACCTGTCCTCTTCCAGAACCTACAGTATATAGTCTGATTCACTCTTGATATTATATATTGCAATGTGTTTTTTAAAAGTCAATGTGGAGGGCTGGCAAGATGGTTCAGTGGTCTAAAGCGCCTGCTTAGGAAAGCTCAGGCAACCACAGGGACCACGGTTCGATCCCTAGCACTAGGTCAGTCTGAGCCAGCCATATTAAAATAAATAAATAAATAAATAAATAAATAAAAGTCAATGTAGAAATTATATTTGCTGAACTTAAAATATGTGGGGCTGTTACTTTGTTAAATTCTTTTGTGAGAAATACAGTCTTTTTTTTTTTTTTTTTTAAGAAATAGTTCTTTGTATTTTGTTCTTAATTATGCCTCTTCTTTTGATCCCTCTTACAATGATTCTATCTTTATAGTTTACTTCACTTTAAGATCAGCTTTTAACACCGTATCGGTGGAGAGAGAGAGACTGAAGCAGCTGATGGAGCAGGATGCCGCCTCCTCCCCTTCTGCTCAGGCCGTTGGTCTGAAGCATGCTCTGTCGTCCGTAAGTTATGTGTCTGTGTTGGCGAAATGACTGCAAATGTGCTCATTGCTTATGTTTTCCATTTCCATGATTTTCATGGTTGTGTTGAAGAGAAAATGAAACTATCTAAATTGTATTCTAACCTTTTATCAGGTCTGTCCATTCTAAATAAGGAAGCAGCCTGCCCTAAGTCTTTTTTTCCCCTAAGTTTTAATAACTGCATTTTAGCAAGTATTAATTCTTTAAGTTTGGTTTCCTCCAATTTACTTGAGTTTTTCTATCTCTTTACTATGTGTCTGCATGTGCCCTGCACACATGTTTGGTAATGCTTACAAAATCTGACAGTCTGGCAGAGATTTTTGGATGTGGAATACTACAAATTTAGATTGACTCTTCAAATGACAGGTGGTAGAGAGAAATTTCCAATTTACACTCTTCTCTCTTGCAAAGCACTGATCCTTTTTAACCACTCTTTCAAAGACATGGAAGTTGTTGTATTTTATTAAGTAGCACAAAACATTTAGCTTTTGCCCCCATGGGCACAGAGAGATGCTTCCCACAGAAGTGTCTGTCAGGTAACCCTTGTGCCTTCACAACAACGCAAAGATCACTGTCAGGGCCTCACACGTGTTTCCTTCGGCCATTCTGTCATTCACTCACTGTCTTTTGTTCAATTCACTCCTCAGAGTAGCCAGACTCTGTGATTGATTTCTCATGTCCTAACTCTATCTAAATAGCTGAATTGCCTGGAAATTCATCCTTTATCTAGCAGGAAGCAAGAAATTTATGAAATAGCATGCTTGTTTTGCTTTTACTCTTTGCTTGGAGTCCTGGTTTTTCTGCGTGTGAAATGTGCACTTGGGAAACTACTTAGTTTTCTATTTTAGGTCAGGTAAGGGAGATGAATTTTAGGATCTCCTTACCAGACGCCATTATGAGCATAAAAATGTCTATATTTGTGCTCATCATATTTCTGGGAAAAGTCATGGTAGTGCTATAATATTAATGATACATCCTTTACAATTTTTAACATATACTCACTCAGTTGACAACTCAAAATGTATTATTTTTCAAAGAAGAAGTAAAAACAGCATTGGCTCACTCCACATGTAGAGTCTTTAGAAATGTCTAAGACAGAAAAACCCTCTTTTGGATTATAGCAAAGAGCCAGCCACATACTGAGTTAGCAAAGTGTGTGTGTGTGTGTGTGTGTGTGTGTGTGTGTGTGTGTGTGTGTGTGTGTGTTTAAAGATTTTTACTTAGTGGAGCAGCAGTTCCTATTGTTTCCAACAGAGTAGCTTTTAGTGCATCTGGGAGGGACTTTTAATGGGCCTCTCAAGGTTTTTTCCCTGTGCTTTCCCTCTCCCTGCTTCTGTGCTTCTTATAGAGGTCTGGCTTCCTCATTTATCTGCTATTATGGCCTTTCAGACTTACTTGGCTGTGGTATCTGGAGCCAAAGTGGTCTTCATCTTTGCTATAAGAAATTTACTTTTCTTGTCTTACTTTTCTGTCGATGCTGAGACAAATACTTGACACCCCAAATGAAGGAAGGAAAGGTTTACTTAACTCACAGTTTGTAAAGGTTTCAGGCTATAATTAGCTGGCTCCAAGGTAAGGTGGGATGGTGAAGGTCAACAGCTCAAGGTAGCAGAAAACCACCAAGCCTAGTTTCTTTTCCTCCCTTATATTGTATGCAGGCTATCCTCCCCTTAGGGCTGGTATAAGACTCATATAATCTGGATGCCTTCCGTTTACACAGGCTTACAATGTTTACCAGTGAGGACCCTAGCCCTCTGCTGAGTCACTTAGTTAAACTTCTAAAGTGCTCAAGTTGACACAGTGAACAACATCCTAGAGGGAAGGGCATGTCCTCTACACCCCAGGATGTAGAGCGATATAGAGCTGCTGAGTTACTTAGTTAAGCTTCTAGACTTCTCAAATTGACACAGTGCATCATCTGCTGCACTCCTATTCATGATTTTAGAAACCTAAATCAGAAGGATCTCTTCTTTCCTTTTTAGTTTGGATTCCTAATTCAATCCAAGCTTTGGTTTTTTTTTTTTTTTTAAATAAAAGGGGCCAGGGAGATAGCTCAGTAGAACAAGCACTTGCCTGGCAAGCAGAGTCTTGAGTTCAATCCCTGGTACCACAAAGTAAGTAAGTAAGTAAGTAAGTAAGTAAGTAAGTAAATAAATAAATTTTTAGGATCATCTCAGAACAATCAGTGCATATGCTAGGGCTGTGTGTTGCTCTCTTGGTATGTTTCTTATTTCTAATCTGAGGCTTACAAAAGAACTTTCTAGAATAACATTATTGCAGTCTAGGCTACAATTTCAACTACTATACCAGTGAGATAGTAGCCAGGATGAGATGAGTATCCTGAAGAGAGTGTTGCATGTGGTTGTATTAGTTCAGTGTTTCTTAAATGAGCCCCAAGGATTTTGGAATAACCCATTACCTTCCATGGATACCCAAAAGGCAGAATCCTTGTTGGTAATCCAGAAGAGTGTAAGGCAGAACTGTATCCTACCTCAGACAGAAGGTAGGGCCTTGGAGGATGAGAAAGGCTCTGAGCTTCTTAGAAGAGCATCAGAAAGGCAGGTGGGATGCATTCACATTAAATTACCCATGGAGCAGATTATGGGAGCATTTGGGGGTAATCAGGAGCACTTGTCTCCTTCGAAAGCCAGAGCATTTGGAGGACAGTTGGTGGTGCAGTACGCAGGAATATCAGTAGGAAAGAAATGTCTTCCTTTAGCTTTAGCAAGTCTTCCTAGTTAAGAGGTGGGGCCTGCTTGGGGATATTGGCGGTCTGATTCATCTCAGACATACACACATTGCACATCCACCCATTTCAAGGCCACTGTCTTTAAGCCCTTATGCAGGTAAGTGAGATTGGCTTGTTTTATTAAAAAAAAAAAAAAAAAAGAATAGAATTGTCTTACTCCTAAAATATAATTAACACTTCCACTGGAAAAATGTAAAGTGAACCTTCCACAAAGTTCTGCTTCCCAGCATCCCCCTTGAGATCTTCTTTAGCTGTGTGAAAGTGGAAGCACATTTCAGGAGGCTTGATCACAAGGTGGGAGCAGCATCTTTTCAAGAATGAGTGAAGCCTGGAATTACTGCTGGGGCCAGTAAATTGCTGGGGGGTGGCCAGGGAAACCAAAGACCTCTGGTTGGGAGAGGGAGATGCTATGATAGGGCCACTAACCTTAATGACACTGGGGAGTGTCTGTAACTTCTTCTGTCACTCTTCCCAACCTTCCTTCTTCTGGAAATAAGATTAGCAATAGAGCATTATTTCCAGAGTCCCCAGTGTTACCTCCATGTGAATCAGATCCTCCAGCTGCAGAGCTCCTGGAGTAACCCCAGAAATGCTCGTCCAGCCTCCAACACCAGAGCTTTCTCAGCTCTCAGAAAGCTCTTCTACTGGGCCCCCTGTTGTCCTTCCCTGAAACTTCTATATATTAACAGAACACCACTATTTTTAACATGTTCCAGGCCATAGCACAAAACACAGACCTTAAAGAACGCTTACGCAGAATCCATGCCGAATCTCTGCTCCTCGACCCGCCTGCTGTTGCCAAGTTGGGTGACAATCTGGCAGAGGTGGGTAGGTTTCTTATCTGGTAACATCTCCATGACTGCCTCTGTCTCCTAGTGTCCTCTGCCCAGTTGCACGGTCTGCCTGCTTCACCTACCTGAGTGGTGTTTGCTTTTCCACTGTACACAGCTGGGTGCTGCCACAGCTGCTGCATGGACGGGGTTCTTCTGTATTTCAGATACCCTTGAGAGGATGTGCTGTGAACAGCTTCAGGCTGCTTTTTTCTCAGCTACTTCCTTTTGTGTATTTTTTTTTTTTACCTTGTTCTCCTCCATGTCATTCCTTTCACTAGATATTACTGAAGTCCTGACTATACAGAGACAGCAGTTTTTCCTGTTATTTCTCAAGAAACCTAAATTTATGTAACCTGTCATATTAGTAGTTCCTTACCAGTTTTCTTTGCTCACTCCATAAAACCTGTGCTACTCTTTCTTTATACAGAACACAGTGTTATACTTCGAGGGGAAAAAAATGTTGCATTACAATTGCAATTGCTTGGTCAATAAATAGCACCAGATCCAAACTGTCACCTGGAGAATATACTACTATTCTTTATGGTGGGCTTCCTTTTTGGCTTGGGCCAGAGCATGGCTTAGCAGGTGGAGCCTTTTTGAATCAGCACACTCCCTCAAACCAGGGCCCAGCTGTAGGGGTGACTGGCCATCACTCAGGCTTGTCTGCCCCCAAATACCATAGCAGTCCCTGGTTACATTCATATTTCTAGATAGCAATTACTTCATACATAGTATACCCTAGAAGTTACATTTATGCTTCTAATGAATAGTTAGATAACTTACTTAGGCTTTTGTGAGTTTGTGGTCAGTGTATGTACATGGGCCCATTTGAGTTTTGGGATAGAAAACAAAATCCCAGATATTAAAAAATGACTATTTTTAGAGTGATCTGAAAATGAATGTACCATAAGCATAAATGCTATAAATTGCCCTTGCAGAGCAAACTCAAACTCAATCTTCTAAAGCAGCTTTCATGAATCCGTAATCATGTCTTTTTTTTTTTTTTCATGTCTTATTTATTTCCTTTTCCAGATTTTTTTCTGATCCCCATGATTTATCCTTTTTTTTTTCTCAGAATGACTCAGGCTAACTTTCCCAGCAAGGCAAACGCCATTGTTGTCTTCAGGAAATAAGTAAAAAAGTAGAAATGACCACCCACACTAAAAATGAAGTCCATTTTTTTCCCCAGAGATAATTCTTAGGCACCTCAAATACTCTGTTGGGCAATGGAGCCCCTCACTGGCGGAGTCAGCCCAGGGGCTCTGTTCTTACAACCTTCTGCTGTCTTTGTTGCTTTCTGTTTCTTCTTTTATTTATACAGATTACCCATATTTGATGTTGAATATGGAGATTTGAATTTCAAAATCTACATCTTCCTGTCTAAATTTCTCCGACAATCTATTAGTCCTTCCCTGTATCATATTCCCAAATGTGAAAATGTAATTATTAGGTGATCAATTCTGTATTCTGTATTATTTTAGATTCTACATGGAAGGCCGGGTGACTTTTGGAGTTAGCATTCTTCTCCACCTAAAGCCCATTTAAGAGACTAAAAAGGCAAAACTTCCAAAAGGGTCTAAAAGAGAAGGGAACTTAACTCTCTTAAGTGCCTACCTGCTTGCTGGGTTCTTAACATCTGAATGCATTACCTGACAAGTTCCTAACCTTTACTTTATGAAATAAGTTTTGGTACTTTCATTTTAAAAAAAGGAAAGGAAAGCCCAGAGTGGTTAAGTAACTAACTTCTCTCAAATAACTTACAAGAGACAAAGCTCAGATGTAAATCCATATCTAATGAGGTCAAAACACATGTTTTCTGACAAGCTTTAGTGCTATGTAAAGAAGAGAAGATAGGCCATTGGCACTCCCCTAGTTCGTGTCAGGTGGTGAGGTCTAGAAAGGAGGCACAGTAACCATCTGAGGCATAAACACCATTTTATGTATAAAAGAAATAAATATGTAGATGAGAACAGCATAAAAAACCAATGAGAAAGAAATAGATTCTCTAATAAATTAGATCAGTACAGCTCAAAACAATCTGGAGAGTTTAACTTATTCCATTGCATGCCAGAATGAATCATCAGTCAATTTGAGTTAAATATAAAAGTGGAGACTAAAAAATAATGGAATATTTATTAAGTCCCTAAAGTAGAGAGGGTTTCCTGAATTAAGGAGTAATTAAAAAAAATTGCTAAAAATGTTGACTAAATCTGACTTTCTAAGGGGAAAATGGTGTTTGTCAAAAACTGAAGCAAAAAATAGACTAAGAAAAATATTGTAATTGAAAATGACAGGGGCTGATAGCTCGGTCGAATAAGCAGTTGCCTGGCAAGCAGAAGCACCTGAGTTCAATCCCCAGTTCTGGAAGAAAAAAAGAAAATGACAGACTTAGATAATTCAAAATCAGAGACAGTGTTTTTAGAACTTAAACAACAAACAGGGCCCGGCAGGATGGCTCAGTGGCCTAAAGCTCCTGCTTAGGAAAGCTTAGGCAGCTGCAGGGACCGAGGTTCGATCCCCGGCACCACATGCTGCGCCAGCCCTGCCCTCAGGGCAGGCTAAGCCGGCCATAAAAACAAACAAATAAATAAATAAACGAACAAAAGTTGGGGCCCGGCAGGATGGCTCAGTGGTCTAAAGCACCTGCTTAGGAAAGCTTGGGCGGCTGCAGGGACCGAGGTTCGATCCCCGGCATCACATGCTGCACCAGCCTGGCTCTCGGAGCGGGCTGAGCCGGCCATAAAAATGAGTGAATAAACAAATAAAGGTTCTGAAACAAGAAATAAAATAAAACAAACAAACAAACAAGTAATGTTAGTAATATTAACACCTCACCAAGTAAATAAAACATACAATAAAATTCACACATACGCCCTGATAACTGTGAGGTTTTGTTTTTTATTTCTTATTTTTCAATTCAGGTATGCATCACTTTAGTAGGATGAGTTTTCAGCAGTACCTCATGTTGCATGACATACAGTGTATGTAAATAAACCTAGGTAGTATAACCTGCTGTACACCTAGGCCAAGTAGACTGCAAACCTAGGCTATAAGCTCTAGCCTATTTTTATAGTGTTTTATGTTTTTGGTTTTATATAGTTTCTTGATAAAAACTAAGACACACACACACACACACACACACACACACACACACATTAAGTAAGACCTATGCAGAGTCAGGATTATCAGTAGCACTGTCTTCTATTCCAGCATCTTGTCTTACTAGATGGTCCTGAGGCAAAAGAATGAATGATTTTATCACCTCCTGTGACAATAGTGCTTCTTCTGAATCCCTCAGTCTCTCACTGTGTTATAGTTGATTTCTCATGTCTAGTACATAAGTAGGTCTACACTCCAAGCTAATGATATAGTACATACAGCAACATCACGTATTGTGATTACTAGGCTTTACTGCACTTAATGATATGTGGCTATATTTTTATATGACTGACAAATGCCATGGATTTGTTTATATCAGCATCACTACAGGGTTAGACCTTTTACTGTATCACTTTTTACAGTTGTAACATTGGTAAGGGACAGGAATTTTCCAGATCTGATATAACTTTATGGGACTCTTTGATAGAGACATCATTATATGATATGTGATTGTACTTACAGTCCATAGGAAGGTACAAAGCAATGCAAAGAGAAGTCCCATACTGCCTTACCCAACCTCTCTCAATATTGAAACTCTGTGACTTTCTTTTTAAAAAGAAAGAACTGGGCTGGCAAGATAGCTCACCGGACTAAGTGCCTACTTAGGCAAGTGCAGGGATGGGTTGGGTGGGGGATATAAAGACCATATGCCTTGCTGGTCCTGCCCCCAGGTCCACTGATCCAGTGACCAAGTCTGGGTATGATGGCACACACCTGGAATCCCAGCATAGAGGATCTCTATGAGTCTGAGCTACCTAGTGAGATCCTATACAAAAAAAAAAAAAAAAAAAAAAGAACTGTTCAGACTAACAAAACATTTAGATCAGCAAAAAAATTATTTTAAATTATATTTATTGCCATTAATATAAGAATGTAAAGAAAATAGTTTTCTTGTTGATGATATAATATATATTACCTTAAACATTTTTAATAATTCATCCGAAAATTGATCCTAAGAAATAACAAGATACAAGTATTGACATATTTACAAACATATCCCCTGCAAACCTGGAAACACCCTTCCAATATGCATTACATGGTACCTACGTATAATAAAGTATCTATCAATTGATTTTATTGCCTCAGTGAAATTTTAATGGTCTGCAAGGATGTTTGTTCACAATATGTTAACTTAAAGTAGCTGACAATTTACATGTTGTACATACTTTCTTTCTTTTTTTTTTTTTTTTTTTTTTTTTTTTTTTTTTTTTTTTTTTTTTTTTTTTGTCTTTTTGAGACAGGGTCTCACTATGCAGTTCAGGCTGGCCTTGAGCTCACTTTTGTAGCCCAGGCTGGTCTCGAACTCACAGAGATCCTCCTGCCTCAGCCTCCCGAGTGCTGGGATTACAGGGGTGCGCCACCGCACCCGGCACTGTTGTACATACTTTCATCAATTTTTTTTTTAAGGAAAAAACCTAAAACCTCCAAAATAATATGACCGATTGATTGATTGATTGATTGATTGATTGATTGATTTGAGACAGGGTCTCAGTTCAGGCTAACTATGTCACCCAGGCTAGCTTTAAACTCACAGTGATCCTCCTGCTTCAGCCTCCCAAGTACTGGGATTACAGGGCCCATATACAATATTTTAGCACAAAAATAGTAGCAATAAATTAGTCAGGGCCACATCTAGGTGATGGGACTTGAAATGATATTTACTTAGATTTTTATGTATTTTTTATTTTCAACATACTGTGGTTTTAGCCATATTAATATTGAAAAAATACTCTGGGTACAATGTTTGAGAAAAGTTCTAAATTGTGCATATGTATAAACAGCATTATAAGCAGTCTAAACACCTGCTTGACAACCACAAGGACCTGAGTTCAATCTCTGAGACTACATGCCCTCCTGGCCTCAGGCACTGAGCTGACCACCAAAACCAGATGTGGTGGTGGTCACTTATAATCTCAGAACGGGGGAGGCTGAGACAGCAGGATCACTATGCATCTGTGCTGTGTAGTGAAACTCTGTACCAAATAAATAAAAGATTTAAAAAAGCACAACAAAAATAGCATGATTACAAATATTTCAAAACAAAACACAACTGCATGTGTCAACTTCTCACAATAAATTAATCATTATATACTGCATATATGTACTAGAAAAAAAAAGTTTGGAGAGAAATGTGTGTAAGTGGCCTTAGTAGTTATCTTACTATGATGGGATTTAATTCCCTTCCTTTATTTTTGATTTGATTTGATTTTTCAAAGTGTGAACAGTTGATAACCTGAGTTACAAACACTAAGGGGAAAAGTTGAATTGAACTGTGCTAATATTGTAATATGTAACATCCTGAGTTGTTCATGAACTGCTAAGGATTGGGGGCTGCTACAGTCCTGATAGGTGTTTAGCACTATTTCACAGGAAGTTGTCAGAATGGAAAGACCCTGGCAGAGGCTTGAATAATGTGTTGAGAATCCCTAACCAAAAATACAAAATCTGAGGTGTTTTGAATCCAAATTTCTTTGAGCACCACCATGATGTCACAAGTGGAAAATTCCATATCTAATCTAAACTGGTAGATCTCAGTTTAAATCCAAGTGCACTTTTTTTTTTTTTTTTTAAATAAAATCATCTTCAGGCTATGTGTATGAGGTATAGCATATGTGAAACAAATGTATTTCATGTTTAGACTTCAGTCCCATTATGCACAAATATTCCATAGTCCCCCAAAATCAGAAATCTGAAATGCATCTGATCCCAAGCATTTCATAAAAGGTGTACTCAGCTGTATTATTTTTAATGTTGATCAGCCAGGAAATCCTCCTGACCCAATCAGTCTGGGAAGAAGAAGATAGAGAACAAGCATACATCGTGATGAATTAATGAGTAGCACAGATAAATAAGTCATTAGCATCTCACATGGTGGAGCACACTGGAGACCCAGGAAGATTCCATTACCTGTAAGGAGCATTAAAGGAGCTCAGCTAGTGGTTACTGTGTCTTCAAACTCAATAGCTCTGTGCCTGGCTCTTTGGAAGACAGCTGCTGTTTCTTTAAGATGACAGCTGTGTTGGTTATTTATAGTCTACAGTGATCTCTTTGTTAGAGTACAGAAGAAGGTGGCTTTTCAGAAAAATGCATGGATTTTAAAATGAGTGGGGTTTCTTAACCAATACCTTGACAAATACCTTATTTAGAAAAATTCCCAGGGAAAGGCATGTTATTTCATATATACCCAATGTAAACAATTCATAAAGGGACCCCTTGCCCTTTTATTAACTGTAGAAGTATACTGAAGCCCTCCTGTGCTGGCATCCCCTCTTTGGGCATAATTTGTGTTCGAGACAGGGCAGTATACCCTGAACTTATAAATCCTCTGGGCAGCAGTGTTTGTTTCCCACATTATTTAAGGCTTATTCATCAGATAAATAATGACATAGAAGCAGCTCCTTAACCACCACAGTAACAAGTGTGAGCTGTTCATGTCCTCATGGGGAATGAAAAATTTTTTCCCTCTGAGTCAAGAGTCAAATCATCTTGTCCAAAATCTGTTCTTTTATCTCAAGGTCTGGGTCAGAGATCACCAAATTGGACCCAATCTCACCTTCATCTTAGCTTCTGTAGCCCTTTATCACTTCATAGGCTTGGTCTGTGGTTTGTTGGAGCTGTGTTTTCCACACCACTCATTCAGACCAAAACCTTCTCTTTATCCTTTGTCATATTTCTCCTTGGCCAGTTAAGGACTATATACAAATCAGTTGCCTAATGTATTCAACATAGTTAAACTTTCATTTGCAAGTAGAATAGAAAGCAAACTACCTGAATGTTCAGGTCCTTCTATTTGTTGCACAAGTCCAGACCCAGTGGAGTCAAGAATGGAGAGTCTAGTGAGAGGAGTAAATAGTGATGGTCTGTTGTTTGTATAGGGCAGTGTACAGCAGATTGGGAATTTCCTTCCCTTAAACAGCCATTGTAGGTGGAAAGAGACAAACAAAGAGAATTAATCTCACTCATCATAAATAATGAATGAGCTGCTACCAGGGGCACTTCTGCACAAAAGCATGCTGTGTATTTGTCAAGGGACACCTCAGACATAGCTTACTAGCCTTTGAGAGGTATAGAAGAAAGCTGTGCCACATTGAACCAGCCATTTGAGGATGAGCATTCAGCTCCATTCCGAAGGAAATTTCAGGATAAAAAGACATGTCATGCAGTGGTAGAGAGTAAGTGGATATGATTCACAGGACATGGGAACTTTCCCCCTGTTAGATCAAAAACTGACCTGGATAGCTGCTTTTTGGCTTAAGATTGATTCATAGCATGTGCCTGAGTAGTGCCTGTACATGAAGCGTCTGTTTGGAGAACTTTGCATTTCGTTTTATTTTGTGTGAGGCTTATTCTTAGCTTTGGCACTGATCTCACTTTGTTTGCAAGGGACTCACCGTGTGTATTAAGCAACTAAAACCCTTAGTTTCTTGTTTGTTTATTTACATCTCTTGAGACTGTTTCTGAATATATGCATTTTTCATTTTGTTCTTCACATAGGACAACTCCAGAGATGAAAACCGAGAGCTGGTCCATCAGCTTTCCAATGAAAGCAGACTCTCCATCACTGACTCCCTTTCAGAGTTTTTTGATGCACAAGAAGTTCTGTTGTCTCCAAGTTCTTCAGAAAATGAGGTTTGAGCACTGTTTTCCATTAGATGCATTGACAATTGCTTTTGTGTTTTTGTTGATTAACCTGTTCTGTAAGACTTATATGTAGAAGCACAAAACTCATAGGCCTTTGTCCACCATGGAATTCTGAGTGTTCTCTGTTGAGTCAAACCCCCCATAACACAAAATGGTTTGACAGGCTAGAAGTAAAAAGTTGTGAATGTAGAGAATGTTACACACCTCCTCATTTCTGTTGTTTTGTTATATTTTCATTACAGATTGATAGTTCTGTCTTCTATTTAGTAATGTAATATCTCTATCATAGGGAAAGCAATTAGCATTGTGTATCTTTTTAGTCATGTAAATTTTATGATATAATTTTATTTTATTATACTATGGTTAACATAGGATTAATATGTAGAATATAATAACTTTAAACAGTAATACATTAAAAATCATCTTTCTAGAATAGACAAATTCCATAGTTAGCATTACTGTGGATAAGTGTACACTAATAGATGTGCTCCTTAAATACAGAAGAGGTAACATTATTGATATATTAATTTCCATAGAAAGTTCTTACTGGGTTCTGTTTTTGTGCTATGTTTTTTTGGTATGGGGAATCAAACTTAGGACCTTGCACTTGCCAGGAAGGTGTTGTGACACTGAACTATATCCTTAGCCCTGAAAATTCTTTCTTTCATAAACAGTTCAAAGATAAATTGTAGGGCTAGCGAGATAGCTAAACAGACTAAGTGCCCGCTTTGACAAGTTCAGGGACCAGGGTTCAGTCCCCAGTCCACAGGCTGCACAAGCCATGCCTCTGGGGTGCACTGAGCTGGCAAACAAGTCGGGGCATGCTGGCACATGCCTGTAATCCCAATCCTGGAGAGGCTGAAAACAGGAGGATCACTATGAGTCTGAGCTGAGTAGTGGAACCCTGTAGAAACAGTTAAAAAGAAAAAGGGGGGGGGGTAAATTTAACTCCTCTAATACTAGCAAATTCTGAAAATGCATTGTGAATCTGAAATTTTTTTTAATTTAATTTAATTAAATTTTTTTTCTTGTTTCAGAACTTTTGTTTGTTTATTTATTTTCATGGCCGGCTCAGCCTGCCCTGATGGCAGGGCTGGCGCAGCATGGGGTGCCGGGAATTGAACCGCGTCCCTGCAGCCACCCAAGCTTTCCTAAGCAGGCGCTTTAGATCACTGAGCCATCCCGCCGGGCCCCTTGAATCTGAATTTTTTTTTTTCTTGTTTCAGAACCTTTGTTTGTTTATTCACTCATTTTTGTAGCCGGCTTAGCCCGCCCCAAGAGCAGAGCTGGCGTAGCATGTGGTGCCGGGGATTGAACTGTGGTCCCTGAAGCTGCCTAAGCTTTCCCAAGCAGGGGCTTTAGACCACTGAGCCATCCCACCAGGCCCCGAATCTGAATTTTTATAGTAACATATCTTGAGTTTATTTCCTATTTTACTGTTAGAGCTAACCAAGAATATGTGAGGATTTAACATTATAGTTGTTTTGCTATGATCACTGCTTGGGCACCTACAGTTCATTCTGTTGCTTTATAAAGTGGAGTTTAGCTCATTTGATCATTTAGAATAAGGGATTTATGAAAATCTGTGTTGTTTGTTCTTACTCTAATCTATATTATTTTTGCTTTCCCATAGATTTCTGATGACGATTCATATGTCAGTGACATAAGTGATAACCTTTCTTTAGACAACCTTAGTAATGATTTAGATAATGAAAGACAGACCTTGGGTAAGATTTACTTTATTTGATCTTTGAAAGCATTCATCTTCATAGAAATCTAATAAGTATATATTGCAAGTACCACGTGGAAAAATGAATATGTTCCCCCCACTCCAGGATTTTATAATTGAGATGAGGAAACAGCACCCACATGTGATAGATACATTTAAATCTGTTTATCTGCTTGTGAAACTTTTTGTTTTATACAGTGAGAATATGTTAGATTTTATATACATATCAAAAAATAACGTAACAGCTGTCCTTTAGGCAACAAGAAAGCTCTCAGCAAAGAGAACTAGAATGTGGCTCTTTGTCTTTAGGGATCTAAGGATTTTTCTTATTTAAGAACTTGACAGAACCCAAAAGGAAACCTTAAACCCAGCAGCATTTACTCAATGTCCCCATTTCCCTAGCCCCAGGCACCCAGTAAGCTACAATCTATCTCTGTGGCTTTACCCTTTGTGGAACAAAAATTATGCACCAACTGGTAGACATTTGAGTTGTTTCTACTAATATGAATAGTGTAATAATATCTGTAAACATGTTTTTACTTCTCTTGGATATATATCTAGGAATGCAACCGCTAGATTACCTGGTAACTATGTATCATTTTGGCCAAAGGATAAACTGTTTTCCTGTATGGCTGCACCTACAATCCCACAGGCAATTGAATTTCATTTAATAAAAAAAAAAAATTATATCCACCCTGGATATAAAGATAAAAAAAAGGAATTTGACAGAGCATGTATAATAAAAAGTCTGTTCTGAGTGGTAACTCAGCTCCAGATTATTTTCCTGCCTTCCCTCAGACCCCAAGGTATCCTAATATATGTCTTTATTATTGCTTGATTCCAAGAGGGAAAGCAATGACTACGAAAGGTATTTTTATAATGTTGGTTTGAACTGTGGAGTACCTGGAGTGTTTGGCTACTCTTAAAATAGCTCTGATTAAGACTAATTCAGACAGACTGAGACCTGTTCATGAGGAAGTCTTTTGAAGAATCTGCCCAATGGAATGGTTCTCTCCATGGGTCTTTGTAGCACCCAGTTTTCTCAGCCTTAATGTTCAGTGTGCCCTGGAGTGTACTGTTTGTACTACTCAAAGCACCACCTATTTTCACAATAGTGTGGAGGATAGGGACTGTGTGGGTACATTCATTAGCACTTCAGTGTTTCTCGGCTCAGTGAGTATGTGAATCATGACAATGAATTGTTGAAACACTAAAGAGTTGCTTCTTTGGGGACCGCAATGTAGAAAAAAGGCAGGTGGATAAATTTCCCATATCTGAGTAAGCATCTTCTAGACATTGCACCTGCTAGCAGTAGACGCTTGTCATGCTCTGCATTCTGCTTGAAATGTTTCTGCACAGATGAGCTCCTGGGTAGAAAAGCATAAGGACCAGTGAGTTTAAAGTGGAAGGATAATAATAGCGGAGTAAGTTCATGTGCTCCTTGTTTTTCTAGGAAAACAAGTGAAGAAACACCACTTAACTCCTTTGGCAGACAGCGCACACGCTAGTATGGTGCTCCCTCCCGTAGGTGGGGAAAAGAGAAAGGCCGAAGCCCTCCACTTCCTGGAGGCCTCAGAGGGAGCCAAAGGGAGCAAAGAGTGAATGAGGGGCTCGGACACCTAAGCTGGGCGGGGAACCATGAGCCAGAACTCAAGGCCACCACTGTGCTCCCTGACAGAAGTCAGGAAAAGCATGACAAAGCTAGGGTTAGTTCTCTCTAATTTATCCCAAGGTATTTTGCTGGAATGCTGACCTGTGTTTTGCCTTAGTTAAAACAAACACTGGTGGGCAGGATCAAGGATTTTTCTGACTGAATCTGAGAAATGGCTGTTCCCTAGTTCTCCAAAAACACTGGCTAAGAAATATTTGACTTCTCAATATTTTGAATAGATGGATATAGAAATAATTTTTATGCCCTGTAAGTTTTACCTAGAGAAGAAAAGAAGATGTAGCCAAGTTCTTGATGTATTGTTAAACTAGAATTTCTCAGAGCTTATAGTAAGCATGTGGTATTTAGAATATTAGTTTCTTTCACAAAAAAAAAAAAAAAAAAAAAAAAAAAATCACTGGGCACACATTAGGATTTGTCACTCTGTTGGGCTCTATGGGGGAGGATAAATGGCCAAGAGCCTGGATTCAGGGAATTCCTTAGTTAACCAAAGTGTATCACACGCTGATTGTGTGTCCTGGGACAAGTTGCTTCTGTACCTCATTCTCTTCATCTCCAAAATGGAGACAGTGATACCTTATATGCTGCTAAAGGTAGTTGTAAAACATAGATGAGGATAGTACATGTAAAATACTTAGACTGACTGTGACAGAGTAAAAAGAAAAATATGTGCAATCCACACTAGTATTATTGGTATAATGGAGAGTAATCCAAAATTTAAATTTGTGTACTCAAAGAAAATACTGTGAAACTCTCTAGAAAGCTGCTTTTTAAAACTCCTTACCATTTATAGCTACTTCCTTATGTCAGATTTTCCTCATAAGCATTTAAACAAATTTAAATATTAATCCAAATTTCGTATTTTTCTGTTTATCAAAGCAGTTTTTTTTTTATCCAGAACAATTGGTTTTTTAATGAGTAAATATTACATGTTTATGTTTAGTAAATAAAGATATATACCAAAAAGATACACTGGTGCAAGGCAAAAGATGCCATTTGATCATAGAAACAGTTAAGTTGGGAAAGAAATTTCAGAGCATGAGTTGAAGGAAGAGATTGATAGGTTTGTATCTAAAATATAACAGTTTAATTACTCCAAATCCTCTGTGGACCAAATAGAGATTAAATTGTAAAGCAAAAATAAAAACAAAGGATGATAACTACAAACATACATAGAAAGCAAATAAGTCAGCCAAGAATAAATACTCTTAAAAACATTCCAAAGCAGGGCCAGCAAGATGTTTGAACAGTCTAAAGCGCCTGCTTAGGGAAGCTTAGGCAACCACAGGACTGCCCTTCGATCCCCAGCACCACGTGCTGCACCAGCCCTACCCCCAGGGCAGGTTGAGCCAGCCATGAAAAAACAACTTCAAAGCATACTAGAAATTTCTTAAATGTAAATTAAAATAAGAGGTAACATTGTCTACCTAACAATTGGATAAAACAGAAAAACAAATGACTATTCTCATGTATGGCCAATAAACAAGAATACTGGTACAACCTTTATCAAGAGTATTCTGAGCATGAGTCAAAAGCCTAAAAGCATTCATAATCTCTGACATAGTAATTCCACTTTTGTTTGTGCTAAGAAAATAATCTGAGGCCTTCAAAAATATCTAAGCATGTGAACATTCATTACTAATTTTTTGTTGGTTTTATTTTGTTCATAATAAAACAAAAAAAATCTAATAATCTAACAGTAGACAGGTGATTCACTAAATTATAGCATATGTATAAGTGGAATATTTTTGCAATCATTTAAAACCATATTTTAGAGGAATTTTAAATAATGTGGAAAAATACTCCTGTTAGCTAAGTAACCTGAACGTGGAGCTATGTGTACATTGTGAAACTATGTGGACAGAGAAAACACTAAGTGGAGATTTTCCAAAATATAAGTGCTATTTTGGGGTGGCAAAATAATAAGTGACTATCATGACCTGTATTGTTGTTCTGTGATAAACACACTTATTTATTAGAATTTGAAGTGATTTGTTAAAAAAAGTTCATAAATTTTTACAAGTGACATCTGTTATAGGTATAAAAACCCAATTTCTAGTTTTATTATAAGTATATGTAAGCTACAAGGAGCTAGCTTTTATGAAGATAAAGGCAAGAGAAACTGGGATGAAGGAATGGAGAAAAGGAAAGGAAAACATAGATGATAGAGAGATAGATAGATAGATAGATACATGGAATAGTTAAGATAGTTATAGTACTAATTTCTCTTAATTCATTAAAAAGAAAGGTTTGTGCTAATGTTTGAACAATTATATTTTAGGTAATTAATTTAAAGATAATATACAATATACTAACCATTGTTACCCTCCTATAGTCTTGTTTTGAATTTTTTCTCTTTAAAATTAAAAAAAAAGGTAACCTAAGAGCCTCCCTGTAAATAAATTTCATGAATTTTAATGTGTGCAGTTTGGGGATTATTTTACTTATTTTGTGGTGCTAAGGATTGAAACTGTGGCCTTATGTAACCTACATATAGCTTTACTACTGAGCTTCATGCTGTGCCTTAATTTTTATGTTTAATTGTCCAGAATTCTTTTCCTTATTTTCTGGCTTTCAGTCACACTCTAGGTAAATGGGTTTCATAGTAAAATCAGGACTTGCTTAGTAAGGTTTAATACAAGCAGGTGTTACTTAAGTATAGAATAAGATGGAAAGATTGGTAGCAACAGACAAGTCCTTGCCTCTCAGGGCCTGTTCTCGAGCATGGTGGGAGAGTGAGGTCCGAGAGAAGGACGTGCCTGCCAGCACCAGGCCCTAACACCAGCAACATCAGCCTGTGGAACATCCTGCGCAATAACATCGGGAAGGACCTGTCTAAGGTGGCCATGCCTGTGGAGCTGAACGAGCCCCTGAACACCCTGCAGAGGCTCTGTGAGGAGCTGGAGTACAGCGAGCTGCTGGACAAGGCTGCGCGGATCCATAGCCCCCTGGAAAGGATGGTGAGGACTCAGCCTGCCTGTGGCTTTGCTGTCCAGCTGTCCCAAATCCTGAGCCCTATCCTGGGCCCCTCAGAGTATGGAGACGGATAGAGCTCCTGTCTTGCTATCTGCTTTAAACTTCAGTGGCTCCTTGGTGGTGATGCACTTAGCTCCTCAGGGTCTGCACCTATGCCAGCTGTGCAGGGAGTGGCTTTCTCTGTAGTTTTCTGCTTCCCTCTCCAGAACCTTCTGTCTGATGGTTCTGACAGACTTGGCTGGAAAATATAGCTTTAGGACTCTCAGCATATTTATTTTTACTACCCTGAGTGAACAGAACTTAATTTCTTGAGTTGTTTTTCTCATCCAGAGTAAATGTCCCTTCAGAATATTTATTTCTGAAATTTTCCCATCATTTCCCAGGTTTGCAGAAAATATTGTTCATAGAAGAGGCTTTTACATAGAAAGATTCCCTATTTTTCTTCATTCATATTTTATAGATTACTAAAAACCCTCCTTTTTATTTATTTATTTTTTTTCCTTTGGAACCAGGGATTGAACTCAGGCCCTTGTTCTTGCCAGGCAAGCCGTGATTCTACTGAGCTATCTCCCTAGCTCCCCTCTTTCTTGAAACATTGAAAAATTTTATTCTGAAAGCTATTCTTTTGGCATCCCATGTGTGACTGGATGGGTTGCTGGGATTTCAGTGTCCCCA
>PVJA010003335.1:47713-96461 GCA_004027025.1 Myocastor coypus
TTTTTTTTTTTTTTTTTTTTTTTTTTTTCTTTCTTTCTTTCTTTAAAGAAAATGATTTGCTTTGGTGATGAGAGTATTTTTAAAGATGGGAGTTTAGAGACCCTTAGGATGTTCTGCTGATTGATCTGTGTGCTTGACATTGAGCAGAAGTTTGAGGAAAGTCTTCACCTCCCCAGCACAACCACTGAGCAGAGCCCATCCCAGGTTTCTTTCAGTTCTGAGGAACTCCAGATTCCCCTGCGGAGACTTTCTGTTGTGTTGCTAGCCTACAAGGAGGTGCTGCATTTTGTCTTCCCCAGAAGTCTCCTGCCATAGATTGGATGGCAGTAGGTTCTTGGTGACCCATGGCTGTTCAGTACTCTATACAGAATCAGAAACAGACCTTACTGTTGCTGATGTGACAAGCATGAAGAAGAAGAGAAAAGCACAGAAACCTGGGTCTCAAGAACACAGGCAGTCACAGATGGGACTCACATGAGCATAGTGAACTGAGATATATAGATGTATATAGATGCTTTTTCTCCCTCCTCAGCCCCGGTGCTGGGGATAGAACCCAGGACCTTGCGCATGCTACATAAGCACTCAGCCACCTAGCTGTACTCCATCCATGAATTCATTTTTATAAATGATCCAGGAGTTCTCCAATGTAGTAGAAGGTGGCAAGGTGACCCACTGTAGAAAGCACCCAATCATTTTACAAAAGTTTAATAAGGAAAGTTGTGTGACTAGTGAACATTTATGGAAGGCACTTGGCTTTTCTTCGGTGTAGAAAAAAATGTGCTGGAAAGAAGAAATGAGGTCAGTACCACTTACAAAATTAGGCAGGGAATTTTGCTATTACAGTCTAGGTTTTTCCATTCCAGCCAAGAAAAACACAAAACAAAACAAACAAACAAACAAAAAACTAGAAAAGATGATGCGCTTCTTTAATGGATGAAGGAGAAACTGATAAAAATCTAGGAATCCCACATATAGATTTTCCTCTTTTTTTTTAATGTTTCATTTTTGTTCCACAAAAACAGAAATTTAATGTCATTGTATACTGTGGTTGTTGCCAAGACTTAGGAAATGATACTCATAGATTTTCTATGGTTAAAATGAGTTTTCAGGGTTCAACAGTATTAAAATTGTGAATAACCAAACTTACTCCTGAATTTGCCAGGGAAGTTTGGCTTCTTTTTCTACTTTCCCCCCACTTTTCCCCGAACCCTTGAGATCAGCATTCCCTGGTAATGTCAGGCCTTTACTGACTCAGCAGGACAGTCCATTTCATAAATGTCATCATCTGAAGCACAACTTCCATCCTGTAACCATCAGAATAAGTAGGCGCTTTAAAAATGTTTGGTTTTGTTTCTAAGCCAAGATGAACATTATGTAAACCTACAGCTTTAAACCAGTGTTAATTCAGTTGTCTTTAAACTTGAGACACATCTTTGGCTCCCTAAAATGAGGCATAGAGAAAAAAATTGAGGATTTCTTTTTCTTTTTTTTTTTTTTTTTTTTTTTTTGTGAAAAACAGATTTTTTTCAATGACCTAGAGGTAATCAAGTTTTTGTCTTTCTTGCCTTAGGTGTACGTGGCAGCCTTTGCGATATCCGCGTATGCGTCCAGCTACTATAGAGCTGGGAGCAAGCCATTTAATCCTGTACTTGGAGAGACATACGAGTGTGTTCGCGAGGACAAGGGCTTCCAGTTTTTTTCAGAACAGGTAGATTTGTATCCCTTGCTTTTTGGAGAGGGTACTCATGCCTACCTTGAAATGTCCTTCTAAAATACTTTCTCCCTTTACAGGCTTCAGAGCAACTTAGACAATTACAGTGTTTTGAAACATAAAGCCATAAAAATATAAACCCATTTCCCTTCTGTAAAGTTTTCCTTTGGTGAAAAACAGAAGCAGGAGAAAAGTAAAATAATCCTTGATTGCTTGGGGCAGGAGGGCTATTGAAGAGATTGCAAGCCTCTGAGGAAGCAAAGAAGCAAGCAAAGCATTTATGGGCCTGGGATGGGCATAGCGTTTGCCTGTGGGACAGTGTCATAATAGTTGTTGATTGGGAAAGGCTTTCTGTGAACGTGTAGGGAGAATAAAAGGGCTAAGTTCATGGTTAACCCAGGGGAAGAAGACAGAAGTCAGTCGAGGAGCCACTAGTCTCTGGTCCTAGGATCCTGTGTGTGCTGACTCACTGCCATAATGACCCAGCTGCCTGCTTCATAGGCACAGACCTATAACCTTCCTCCCACTGAAGCCCTGCCACTATCTATGGTCACAAAGTGGCAAATAATTCTGAGACTCACTGGGTTGCATACAGTAACAGTGTACTCCCTCTGTAAAATCATTAGCAAAAATAATTTTCCAACCACAGAGTATTTCTCCCACTTGTCACTCAGATTGGAAACTCCTAACTATTGGCACTGACATTCTACATCCTGGCTGCTCCTCAGAGGGGCAGCACCACGTCAATGTATGCTTCTCAGTTGTGTGTATTCGTTCATCTATGTATTCATTCAGTCAACGAGTTCGTTCTTGAATGTAACCCACGTGAGAAGCACTGTTCTGGGCACTAAGATGCTGTGGTGGGTGGAAGGCTAGGGACCTAGGCAAGGATCCCATCGTTGCTACACGGATAGGCATACACACTTCATACCAAAGGGTCAGAGCCTCTTTCCACAAAAGAAGGAGCACAGGATAATGGTCAAGAGTTAAGCAACCTGTGACCTGTGTTGGATCTTTTTTTTTTTTTTTTTGTCTTTTTGAGACAGGGTCTCGCTATGCAGTTGAGGCTGGTCCTGAGCTCACTTTTGTAGCCCAGGCTGGTCTCGAACTCCTGCCTCAGCCTCCCGAGTGCTGGGATTACAGGCGTGAGCCACCACGTCCGGCTTGTGTTGGATCTTAGCTGTATCTCATAATAGCTATATGCCCCAGGGCAAGCCACTTAGCTTCTCTGTGCTAAGGGGACACTGAAAGGGTCTGTGAGGAGGAATGATTGCAGCTGCCATGTGCACATTTGGAAAGTAAGAAATAACCTTTCTTTATCTTACATAGCACATTTATCTTCTGTTTATCCCAAAGTGTTACTTTGAGAGCCACTAAACACTGATCAGCTCCATTTCTCCCCTTCCAATTCTTAGGGAGAAAAGAGGGAGGATAGATTGTGAAAATACTCTTTATCTTCCAGCTGTCCTGCTGCTCTCTTTCTCATTGGCCCTGCCTTACAGGGACCAGAAGAGGGGTGGTTTGACCAAGAGACCTAGGCATAAATGATGAGTGGTTGTCTGAACTGCGAGAGAAGTGGATATTAATCACTGCAAAGCATATTGCCAGTAGCTTCTCTGTTAGGTGCTAACTAAGGAACTGACACTGACTTACGCTAGGGAGGCGAGGAGTTAAATCAGTAGTTAAGGGGATAAGATAATCTGTGTGATTCAGATTCAACTGGGCTATTTAAATACTGAACCTAAAAGGGAAAGAAAATGTAATTTTGTTGCCATGGCATTATACTCAGTCTTCTGAGAGGAAAAAAAAAAAAAGGGCCCCAAATAGCCCCAAACTATAGCAGACAATCAGGGTAGGATGCAGTGACTTAAGGGAAAAGTACTGCTGTGTATGGTGGCCACACTTGTAATCCCAGCCCTGTGGTAGGTTGAGACAGGAGGACCACAAATTTGAGCCCAGTCTGGGCAACTCAAAAACTTGACAAGGCCATGCCTCAAAAAATAAAACAGGGGCTGGGGATGTAGGTCAGTGCAGTGGCGCTGGGTTCAGTCCCCTACTGGTATTGCAAGTAAAAGAAAAAAGTGAAAGGAAGCAAGGAGGGAGCTAAGGCTACACGCATCTGAAGGACTAATGGAACAGATGGAGAGGGCCCCAAATTAATATCGTTCATAAAATTCTATCCTAAGAAAGATGCTAGTTAAAATATTAGCTCTAAGCTGGGAAGTGGCCCTTGCTACTGGGTTGTCTAAATGACAAGAGTCCTGAGAGTGACAGCCCCCTCCTCCTGGCCCAGGACTGTGTCACTCAGTTTGAGGGTATGGGGATGGTGGAGGTCATAAGTATCCTAGGACATGAAGTAGTTGCTGCTACAGAGTTTGGCCACACAGAAGTTTGTTTCTCTATATGGATTCTCATCCAAAAAGCCTCAAAACACAACATCAAAGCTACTTGTGGTCAGAAGCCAGAGAAAATATTCCTTTATTCAAATTTTCCTAATCACAGTTAAGTACTGTTTGTAGACTAGTCTATGCTTTCAGATAAATACATGATCCTATTTGATGCTTAAAATTGCCCTGTGTGGGGGCATTTGAGAAAACCCAGGCCCATAAGCAAGGAAGCCCAGGCCTCCTGGATTAGTCTCCCCTGCCCGACTAGTGTTCTTTCTCCCTCACACTCTTCAGGGTCTCTTGTGCAAATCTAGGCACTGTCTCAGAGCTACCAAGAGTTGCAGGGTGTGGACATAGCACAGCCTTTCTGGTTGTTCTCCAGAGGAAGCACTTTTGCCTGTCATCTTCGCTTCATCCTTTCATCCTCTGCATGGCCAGAGGCCTCGCCGTCAGTTCCCGTCGGTGAGCTGGATGGGCCCTTTGTGAGTGAGAGGCATGCCAGGAAGAAAGCATAAACATTCCTGTCCTTTGTTCCAACCTGTGGTTACTCCACCTTTTCAAGGGTGTCCTGTGTGCCAAGAAATGACACAGCCTTGGCGCTCTAAGCAAGCCCAGGAAAGGGACAGTGTGGAGAGGGAGGCCTTTCTTTCTTCCCTCCCTGTCAGGCACTCTGTCCTCCCTGAGCTCCCTCCTTGCTGCCTTCTGGTTGGCAGAGCTAATAAGCTAGCTTTGTGCTTGTGGAGGGAGTGAGTGCATGGGCCAGAACTCATGTCAGTCAGTTCTGCTGCTTTCTTTGTACCTTTGAAAAGGTGTGGGTTGTAAGCAGATGTAAACAAGCCAGTGCCTGGCAGCAGCTTTTCCTGTGTGCAGTACATGGCACTGGAGTTTCAGAGGCTTGGTCAAGTAATTTTAACCATTTACCCACCCTGCTGTATATGATTGACAGACACTGAGTACATTTAATAGAAGTTACTAAAACTTTGTTAAAGTTACTGAAATGTAAGAGATTCATGTTGATAGTTTCTGGCCCTAGCATGAATTTTTAAAATCATTATGGTGGTCATCTAATATGGCTGATGCCCTTAAAACAAAGGCCTATCTTCCCAAGACCACCTTCCCCTTCTTCACCAACTAAGCCCAGGGAACACTTTCCTTCCACCCTTGCCACCACTTCAAGGAGGACCCCAGTCAGCTCTATCAGGTATATCTAGACATCCTCTTCAAGCTCCACCCCTGGCAAAAGGCCATAAAAACCTCACCCTCCCTTCTTTCAATTCTAGAGAATTTCTGATCCTCCCCACATTCTATGTCCTCAAAAATAATAAAGTCGCTTTCTCTTTTTCCTTCTGCTTGTTTCTCTGCTGTGCCAGGCACCTGAAAAAAATCTATCACAAGTGAAGTCTCCTTTTCCTTTGTTCCAAGGGCTCAGCGTGCCCTGCTTTTCTGCTGCTCATTTGGAAAACTGAACATACATTCTTGCACAGATTTCTAAATGTTGCTCTTATCAGTTCTCACCTTGAATGCTCACATCACTCTCTGAATAGTTCTTTTATCTCCAGAATAGTTACTTACTGCGGATCAAAGTTGCATCACCTTTAAAGACACTATAAAGAGGAAATTCATGCTGTCCAAATAAAACTAGGGGTAATTTGAATATAAGGTAAAGAAGCCCTTGCTCTGTGGTTTCCTAAATGTCTAGGTTAAATCATCACTTAATGCATTCTTGTTTTTGTTTTGCAAGAAGCCATGATAAAGTGATAAACTTATAAGTGATAAACTTTGAACTTTGCCAACTCACTCTCGCCCACATCAGCCAGCCCCCTTGGCTTCATCCTTAATCCTTTGTCCTATAATCCCCAACCAATCTACCAACAAATCCAGGGTCTCCCTTTGAAGCCTTCATTCCATTTCACTGTTTCCACCCTGCTGCCTGGCCCAAGCCGCTTTAGTCAATGACAGACTCATTAGCTGGTCTCTTATTTCTATAGCTTGTTCCTTTCCCTATGAGCAGAGTGCTTTAAACAGAAGCATTGTGTTCTCTGTGCCCTTGCACGACTTCTCAAGTCACATGGAATAAGATCCAGTATTCCAAGCCACAGAGCCATTTTAGGCCTAGCCAGGGACCGTACCTTCCTGGTTCAGCTGCAGCAGCACTGGCCTCTTCAGTTCTTCGGATTCATGCCAAGCATTTCCAGTCTTTGATGTGGGCTGTGTCTTCTGCCTGAAATGTACCTCTCCTAGATAACTGCATACCTGATTCCCTTAGCCCCCACGATTCCCATCACTGTAAGCCCTGCCCCTCCACTTACTTGGTAATAGTACGCCTGCTCCTGGGGCATGATCCTCACACCTTGCTTCACCTTTCCAGCACCTACTCTACCGACAAGCCAGGTGCTTATGTATGTTTATCTTACTGTTGTTTCCTAGTGAGAGTCCTTTGCTTTTAGTAATGATGGAAATTGAAGCATAAATTTATAGGGGAAAAAAAAACTTTAATTAGAAAAGAAGAGAAAATGTTTTCTCTTCAATAGCTGACAAAGATCGACAGGCCCTTAACAAAGGAACAAAAGAACAGTAGCAGAGAACTCCATCTTAAACAGCTGCAAAAGACACACTCTGAGAAAGGGGAGCAGACTAACCAACCCACAGGGGCAGGTGGCCAACTTCCAAGGCTGGGATCCATCGATAGTTATCTCAGTTCTCCTTTCCCAATTCTGGCATCCTCGTGGTTCGAGGGGCTGTTCCATTGCCATGAGGTGGCTGTCTCTCCTTGCATTTGGTTTAGTCATGTGAGCTCTGCCCTTCCCACAATCCCGATGAGCATAGATTCAGGACAATAGCTGGAGACCTCTGGTCCCTGTAAATCTCCAGTCTTAGTGTCCCCAGTCTTGAAAGGAGCCTACTGAATCATTGGTTGAGATTGAGAGCTGATCACTTTGTCACATCAACCTTTAAACTGACAGTCCCTGAATGATTAACATACCTGTGTATGGAGTTGCAAAAGGAAAGGATTTGATCCAAAGTTTTACAGTGACAAAGGCTACAAAATGAAGGGGAAGCTTTGTTTTGCTTTTAGGTGCTATTTGTTATTTGTAAGTCCAGGTAAAGAGTCATGGTTTTTAGCAAAAATGGCTTTTAGGTCCTTGACAGGCCCAAAAGAAAATATATAGTTTGTACTTTTAATGAGTACCCAGCTAAGGGCCCAGGTCTGCCCTTCCCCCTCCCTACAGAGATCTCTGACTGTGTCATAATTGTCACCACTTCTGCCCTAAAATATAAATTCTACAAAGCGTAAAGTATCTTGTGTTTTACATTGTGTCCACAGGAACCAGGATGGTGTGTACACGTACTAGTCATTAAATGTTCACGTGCTGCAGAGCGGCCGCTTGGTGGCCTCCTCGATTTTTTTGCCTGGCACAGGTTTGCCTTTCCTCAAGCTGCTCTGCACTGTTGTAAGGGGTCAGGCACTAGGTTGCACTGCTACATCTCTGGGAAGCTGCAGAGAGAAAGTGATTATTTAGGGATGTCTTTCTATCTCTGAAAAGTAAAGTTTACAAAATAAACCAATATTGAAAAATAGACCTTTTCCACATGTGCTGTTCCTTTGCCACCTACCACTTACGTAAGATATATGTTCAAGTATAAATTAAAGATGATTGGGGTGGGATAAAGAAAGTCCTCATATATATAAAAAATTGTAGATTACAGGAATTCTTAACTACCAGAGGAACTGTGGTAGGGCTTGTAGACAGGATATATATTTTACCATATAAATACTTGTGTAATGAAAACCATATAATAACAATGTTTAAGAACCCATACTTGATATACAATCAAATCTTTATCAGTTCTTTGCAGTGAAAGTGATAGAAATGAATGCTCAAGAACAGTCTCAGTTGCATTTGCCAGTAGTCCAACAGACAGTGTCTCTGCTGGGCTGGATTGGTTCAGATATAAATGCACCTACTGCCCTTTTTTGTCAAAATGTAATAAGAATAGATGCCTAATTAAGTTCTACAATAGCAGACACATTAGTCTTTGTTCATTATTTTTTATTCCTATACAAAGACTATCTAACGTAAAGTGATTAATGATAAGCTATCCCTTTCTGTGGGCATTCAAGGTCATCTAAGACTTGAAATTATATTTTCAAATCAGCTGGCATCTAATACCATCTTTGATGCTAAGATTTGAAGAAGACATTGAGAGCAGATATTAGTTTTTGCAGCCAAGAGAGATTGTTGGACCTAATTTTATAAAGAAAAGAAATGAGACTTGAAAGGTTGGAGGGTCAGATTCAAAAGATTAGTATGGTCATGAAAGAGACCTTTTGATGTACTCTGACTTTGGGGGCAAGAGCGCCTCTCCAAGAGCAGCCACAGAAAGTCTCTGGAACATCTAAAGCCAAGTGCTGCCTCAGTTATTCATTTATAGTGTAAGAGCAATTACCTAGTACAGGTGAATCCCTGAGTCTAATCCCAGATATCACATCAAAATAAATAATGATAATAATAATAATAATAATAATAATAATAATGTAGCATTTTGAAACTTAAACTACTTAAAACTTTTTCTTTTAATTTGAAAATCACTCAAGTAAACCAGAATTATTGTTTCCCTTCTAGTACCTCTATCCACATTTATAATAGAAAGGTTTTGGGCTAGATATCATTATAACTGTGCTAAGAACAAGCTAAAGCAGAGAAACTTCTAGAAATACCACTGCCAGGTTGGTCTCCCTAGTGATGAACTAGTATAGTCAATAAAACATACTCTTCAGTGTTGTTGAGACAATGAGGAAAAAGAAAGGAGAAAGCATTTTCCTTAATTAGTGAACAAAACAAGGGATGACCCCTTGCCAAAAGGTGCTCTCCGTTGCACAGTTTGCCTTTCTGGGGATGTACTGTAATTGCTTATTACTCAAGATATTTCTTTTTCCCCTAGATAAAAGATGAACACTTTTTTTCATAGCAGTTAGCAAGCATCTCCTCAAAAATTGTATGTCTATCTGTATATCTCTTAATTTTGGTAGGGCTGAGAATTGAAACCAGTGCCATGCATATGCTGTGCAAGTGCTCTACCACTCAGCTATGTCTTCAGCCCAAAAACTATTTTTAAAAGAGTATATTGAATGGGTCTTGTTGTGGAAAATTTGAGAAGAGGCTGGACTATGTGATGCCCAGTTTTCAAGAGTTGAGTCTGCTGAGCTGGAGGGAAGACATTTTGTGTTGCTTAGAAAATGTGTGTTGTGACACTGTCACCTTAGTTAACATGTGTGCTTCTACTTTAAGAATCATCTAAAAATTTTGAAGTTGGGAGGCAGTGTCCTTTCGTATGGCTTATGAAGGGACAGTCAGTCCTGGAATGTCCCCATTTTTGTTCTTTACATTTGTCCAAACATGTATCTGTCCTCGTCGCTGGTCTTTGGTCTCCCACTCAGGGAAGTCTCCAGGGACTTGGGTCACAGCTTTTTTCTCACCTTCAGCAACCTGAGGAAGGCAAAACTAACTTTATCAAGAGTGCCCTCTAGAGGAAAGACGTTGGCGGGAACTGCAGAAATTTTCTTTTAGGGACCAGGGAGATAGCTCAGTAGAATAAGTGCCTGCCTGGCAAGTGCAGGGTCCTGAGTTCGATCCCCAGTACTGAAAAAGGAAAAAAAAAAAAAGAGGTTTCCTTCAACTAAACATGGTACCTTAGTCACCTCTCAGTGCAAAGAGGGAGGAATGGATTTCATGAAATACAAACATTTGCTCACCTTTTTCTATTTGTTCTTTATCTCTATTAGGTCAGCCACCATCCACCCATTTCTGCTTGTCATGCTGAGTCTGGAAATTTTGTTTTCTGGCAAGGTAATGTGCTAATGTATTTGACCTCCATTTCCTGGAGCATTATTTTATTCAGGAATTACGGTCAGTGCTTGCTGACATCAGCAGTGGTCCCAGGACCTGGAACCCCTTATAGGATCTTCTCCACTTGGTGTTCTCATCTGTCATCTCTGAGCAGTAATTGCTATTTGTCAGTTATTAATTGATACTACTTTAGTTGATAATTTATTATTATAAAGTCTTCACATAGCTCATTTAATTTCCCCCTTTAAAAAAAAACCTTTCATATTTATTTGGATCACTACCAGTTCTGTACTTTTTTCTCTATTCTGTAGCCACCACAGATGTCTCACTCATTTCAAAAGACATTAAATATTTCCTCCTGTTTCTCAGAGCCTAAACAACTGGAGGATGTACTAGAGGATATTGTTGCTTTTGAAACATCTAATTTTTATTTCTGGAATCATATTTATACTACTGTTTTCTTTTCAGTTTTGAGTTTGTTGTTCCTAAAATTTTATTTAGTTTAGCTTTTGGATGATTGAAAATATTTCTTAGATAGGTTCATTAATTTTATTAAAGTTATCATTTATTCAAAAAGTTGGCTTGCAATATACACAAAAAATATGAGATCATAAGTTTTTAAAGAACAAACATATCAGTTTTTGAAACATCTCTTTTCTACTAAAAGAATAACCCTGATTTCCCACCGGATAGTTTCTGGTTTTAAAGTATAGAAGAATATACAGTATCACTTTCCTATCTCTACCTCTTCCTCAACCACTCAGTCCCTCTGCAAGGGTGTGCCTGATAGTACCACTTCACTTCAAAGTACTATGATTTCCTTTCTTACCATTTGCTTTTAAAATTTAAAATTAAAGCTTGATTTGAAATTTTCTTTTACCAAAACCCACTGGAAACAATTATCATCAAGTTCCTAATCCTAACCACTAAAATCGTTGATGCTATAAGTATTTCTTTCATTTGTTATTTTTAAAATTATGTATTTTCTTCATGTGAGGAGATCTTCTCAAGGTGGTTTCTGTGTGCTCCCCATGTTACATGTTTCCTCCTTAACTCCATTCCTAATCATACATTTTTGAGGAATTCTTCCTTGTCAGCCTTCTCATAATAACTCTACTTCTCTAGGCCTATGACTCTGAAATCTTTATTTTTATCCAATCTGACATTTCTCTGCATTTTAATCATGTTACTTAATCCATTTACATTTATTATGATTATAGATGTAATTGAATTTAAATCTGCCCTCTTCTTTGTCAGATCTTTTCTTTGTTCCCCATTTTTTTTCTTTCCTACCTTCTTTTTGATAAATCGAATGCTTTCTACAGTTCTGTTTTATCTTTTTCGTTGACATCTGACTTTATTTTGGCCATGACTCTTTGTTCTGTGTTTCAGTTGCTACTTTAGGATTCACACATTCATTAATATACTAGTGTATCATCAAACAGTGTTATAACACTTCACATATAATATAAAATAGTTAAGGAAGTGTATTTTTATTCCTTCTTTTCTAAACTTTGAGCTTGCATGTTGTAGTCTGCCCATATGTTGTTATTTTTCCTTAGTTAACTCTTTTCCCTATTAGATAACAATTTTGTTGATTCATAATTTGCATACATACCTTAAAATTCACCTATTTGAAGTGCATGGTTTGTAGCTGGTGAGATAACTCAGTGGACTAAGTGCCTGCTTAAGGCACAGGGACTTGGGTTTGATCCCTGCTACGCATGCCACGCTGGCCCTGTCCCCCAACAACCTAGTCTGGGTGTCATGGCGCATGCCTGCAATTGCAGAGCTGGGAAAGCTGAAAATAGGATCACTATGAATCCAAGATGCATAGTACGACCCTGTACAAAATACATTAAAAAATAAACAAATGGTTTTTATTTTAGTA
This sequence comes from Myocastor coypus, assembly GCA_004027025.1. NCBI lineage: Eukaryota > Metazoa > Chordata > Mammalia > Rodentia > Myocastoridae > Myocastor > Myocastor coypus. The sequence goes on from PVJA010003335.1 coordinate 59,552, forward strand.
TTCACAGACCTGTGAAGTCACAGCATAACTAACTTTAGAACATTTTCATCATTCTAAAAGAAATCTCTCACAAATATTCCTCCCTCCAATTTCCCTCAACAACCCCAGCCTGAGGCAGCAGCATCCATTTATTTTCTGTCTGTATAGTATGCCAATTTGGCGCACTTCATATAAAGAGAAGCATGTACTATGTGATCTGCCCCCCAACCCCCGGCTTCTCCCCAGACCCCAGCTCCATCCTAGACCCCAGCTCTGGCTTTCCCTGGCTGCCTGATGCCCCTCACCCCCTACCCCCAAATCCTTTCTGTCCTCAGTGCAGCACCAGAGGGCCTCCCACGGGCCTTCTTCTTCCCCATCACCTCTGCTGGTGCACCTTTTCTGCTAGTTAGAAAAATCTGATTTCATTTATAAGTCCTCCTTTTCTTTCTCAGTCTGTATCTAATTTGCCACTGTATTCCTACTTCTTTAATATTTATGTGCCCGCTTGTCACTCTGGCTGTCACCCATCTGCCCCTGGGCAACCGGGGTAGCCCCTCCCTCTCCATAGCTTCCAGTTGTCTTTGCAAGGTCTGCATCTCACCTCAGTTCCCTGTTGACTTCCCTGGTGTGCACAGACCAGACCTCTCAGCCAGCCTCATGCACGGGCTCATTTTATTCTCTGTCTGACCTTCTGTTCTTCCCTAGATCACCTCAGACCTAGGAGATAGAACACAGGCTACTCTTACATTTTACCCCATTAGCTTTTTTTTTTTTTTTTTTTTTTTTTCCTGCCTTAAATTGCTTTTTCGCTACCTGGTGAAACCTAACTGCTGTTTTCTCCAGAGCCCACTTAGGTGACCCCTTCAGAGGAAGGAGCCTCTCCTGATGTCTTCCCCAGGCATGCTGGTCATTCTCCCCTCTTTGTTTCCATCTCACCTTAGAACACACTAGACTATAGGCTGTTCTGTGTGATCTACTACTTGTGTTTACTTCTGTTTGTTCTTTATGCCCAGAAGGACTTTATAGTTTTAGTTTTTCTATTTAAGGTGCCTAATGGTATGTATATTTCATGAAATATTTTCCTATATAATAATTAATATGATTATGAAAATTGTACTGTGAAGTAATTGATCATCTATGTAAACTATGAAAGAATTCTTTGATCTGACTAGCTGTCCTGCTAGATATATAATATTGACTCTTTCATTTCAGATGTGAGATGGAAAAACAAATTCTGGGGCAAATCCATGGAAATTGTTCCAATTGGCACCACCCATGTAACTCTCCCAGCGTAAGTTCTATGGTTAGGAATTTTACAGACTTTAGCAGAAAAGCACTTTAGGGTCAGGATGCCCACGGCCCCTCAGCCTAGAGAGTGTGGTTTCCCTTTGAGCTGTTTGTCAGGGACATCAAGTGGTCCCTGTCTGGGCAAACTCGGATTTTCTTCCCCCGACAAGGAAATGCTGCCTGCAGACCAGCATTCTCTGGGTTTCTACTTTATAAACCCAGAGAATGGTAGTTTCTTTAACATCATAGCACTGCCTCACTGTCAGAATTCCTCTTAAGAAAGACCTGACATCCCCTTAACAAGGATTATTGATACTTTCTTCGGAAGCAAATGCCCTTGAGCAGGGTCTCTGGAATGAGAGAACAGACAGTAAGAATAGCAAGTGGCTGCTGTGAGCCAGCGCTCACTGCCCGGTGACCTGGTGGCTGCCTCTCTCGCACTTAGCCCACTCATCTGTGACCTGGGGTGTCCAAATCACCTCCTTCACAGGATGGTTCTGAAGAGCAGACGGTGCTTACTGTGTAGCATATGTTCTAGTCCAATCACAGCCTCCTCATAATTTTTACTTAACTGTGTAGGTAATAGATGAATAATTTCTCTTTATAAAAGATGCAATTGCCAAATGATTGAAAACCCATGGCTTCCAACCACTGACTTCTCTTTCTAGCCAGGCAGCTCTGTCATGTCACCTCTGGCTCTGTCATCTCTCAGTTGCCTCCTTTGTTGAAGGAGGGATGGGGTGGCCCAGAGACCAGGGGCCTCCAGCAAAGCCTTCCGTGGCTTCAGAGTGCAGGCATCTGACCACCCTGTCCTGTGTGTGTCTCGAGTGACCTCTTGGAGCTTGAAGCTCATGTGTTGCTCATTCAGTGCTGACACAGTGTGGGGTTGGTGAAGGAAGAGATGGGAGACTGTGATTTAGTGTATAAAATAACAGTGTTGATTTGCAGCTCTTTGGTTCTTCCGGGCATTGTCACTCTTACTTCTTCCGTTTCAGCTCTGGAGATCACTTTGAGTGGAACAAGGTGACTTCTTGCATCCACAACATCTTAAGTGGACAGAGGTGGATTGAGCACTACGGAGAGATTGTCATCAACAACCTGAATGACAATTCCTGCCACTGCAAAGTGAACTTCATAAAGGTAATTGAGGCAGCTTCTGAGTTCTCACCCAGAAAAGCAGAGGCAGACCTGGAGCCTGAGGACACAGGCTGTCTGGGCTTTACACCTGCACATTGGCACCAGCAGACAAGCAGTGCCAGTGCCTCCCTGACCCAGCCCAACCACCATGACCCTCCTGCTCTAACTCCCTGATGATCTGTCTTTAGCACACAGCTAAAAGAACTTTTTAAAAACACGTCCTCATGCACCATATGGTTGCAAGTCGGAGACATTATGCTTAGTGATAAGCCAGATACAAAAGGACACACTGCAGGCTTCCACTTACATGAGGCCCTGAAGGAATCAAATTCACAGACACAGACACAGACAGCAGAATGGTCATTACCTGGTCTGGGGTTGGGCAGAATGGGGAGTTAATCTTATGCTTATCTGTTTGCCATATAATTCTTTGAGCCAAGTCTTCCTATAACTTTCACCTTTCTCAGAGTAAAGGTATGGAACCCTATAACAGCCCACAGGGCCCTGCACAGTCTGCACTGCCCACGCCTCCCTCAAACCACACTTACATGCACAACACACTCGTACACACATGCACACCCTCTTCACCATGCTTCTTCCACTCCAGCCTTGGCTTCTGCCACCCTCTTCCCTGCTCTCCGCTGAGCAGTGACTCTTCCTCCTTCACTTCCTCATGTCTAGACCATTCCCCTTGGATATTTTTCTCACCTCCCCAGTCTTTCATTCTCTTGCATGTCCCATTTATGTGTGTACATATGTATGCATGCATGTATGTATCTATGTATGTATGTATGCATTTATTTATTTGATACAGGGTCTTGTTATGCAGCTCGGACTCAGTGATCCTCCTATCTCAGCGTCCCTAGCACTAGGATTACAGGTGTGTGCCACCGCACCCAGTTTAGGGGCCAGCACAGAATGCCCAGGGATTGAACCCAGGTCCTTACACTTGTCAGGCAGGCAGTTAGACTGCCAAGTTATCTCCCCAACCCATGTCCAATCTTCTTCAAGGTTTTGTGACTCTGGTTTTATTCCCTGAAAGTAGTGTGCTGGTCATTTCTTTACCTGTTTATTTTCTGCTCTCTATATCTTCCTTGTCATCCTTGACTCCAGAAAAGCCAGAGCCTTGTCTGTTTGTGGTGCCTGCAACATTGCAGGGGTTCATCTTGTTCAAAGAAAATTGAAAGATTGGCCAGATGCAAAAAACACAGGGTAGGTAGGGCATGGTGCTACACACCTGTAATCCCAGCACTTAGGAGGCAAGAGGATCACTGCAAGTTTGAAGCCAGCCTGGTTTATACACTGAGTTCAAGGACACCTGGATTGAGACCCTGTCTCCAAAAAAAAAGAGAGGGGGTAGTCTCATCTTTTCAGCCACTTTTATTTGAAGTCTTCCCCTACTTCTTGCTGTCTTGGAATCCTTGCACCTATGATATGTACTAGTCCAGACGTGGTAGCACACACTTAAATTACAGTGCTGAGGAGACTGAAAATAGGAGGATCACCAGGAGTCCAATCTGTATAGTGAGACCCTGTACCAAATACACAAATGAAAAAATAAAAAAATATAGGTACTTCACATGATGTTAAGCCATTATCCTCAAGAAATATTTGTTTAAATAAGATCAAAAGACATGAGCTGCAAATGAGGTTCCAACTGTGACATTTCATGAAACACCTCTCAACATGTCCTGTAACTCAAAGAAGTCCATTGCAGTGGCTACTGCATACACATCCAGCTGGGCCGTAGAGACCTTCCACTAGTGATGACCTTGCATTTGGAGCAAAATAAAAATGATCCCACCTTAAAGGCTTTATCTAAGATCTCTGCACATAGAAGTGAAGGGCAGCCTGGAGCAGGCATCTGCTACCCCTGACCAAGAGATTGCCTGGTTTTCAGTGTTTTCCCAAGGGAAAGTGTTGAGGTTGTATGTCTATAACCCAGTTGGTTCTCTTCTTTTTTTTGGGGGGGGGGGGGTTGGTGGAACTGGGCCTTGAACTCACGTCCTTGCATTTACTAGGCAAATGCTTATTCTACTGAGCTGTCTTCCCAGTTGGTTCTCATCACTCAGCCCTCAAGGGGGCTTCTGTAGTTGGGAGAGATGAGCACCACACCGACTGTGCCTTCAGTGTTGAGAACCAATCTGAAAACAGATGCTGTAGTTGACTATCAAGTGTGACCAGGCCCCTCAGGCTTCCCTTCTAGTCATCAACAGTGGATTTATTGCTGAATATCTCTAAAAGAAAAATCTAACTCTCACCTCAAATAAAATGTAAGGGCCTGGACAGTGCATGTGTGTCTCTTCTGTTTTCTCTCCTCTCCTTTCTTCTGTTCTCTCCTCCCCTTCTTCCCATTTTTTGGTAACTGGAGAATTCACTTTTAAATTGTGAGGTGCTGCTGTGAGGTGCTGCTGTGCCTTGCCTTTCCCTTCTCAGTTTTACAAGTCTTAAGAGTGGAGAAGCTGAGCCATCAGGATATGTCCTGGAAATGCCACTCAGCGTTATTGGTTTCCAAATATAGATCCTGTTTCAGCTGGAAATAGTGCAAAGATTTTTGATTTATGGAAAAATGCTTTCTGTTCTTTCCTAGCGATTTTTAAGAGCACCCAGGTACTGTAGTTGGGAGATTTGGAAGAGTTGAAAAAAATCAACTCCAGGGGGTTAGAGTTCCCTCTGCTGGCCAGAGTGTGTTACTGTATCTAAGTAACAAGTTGAGCAGAGCGGGCTGTGCTGACACTGGAACTGGAATGAGCTCAGTGCTGGGCTGCCTCAGACCACAGCCCATGCACAGCAAGCATGCAGGCGGCAGGTGGTCCCTGTGGCTATGTCAACAGTACTTGTTTTGGGAAACAAGAATAAAAGAAACAAAATTTAAGCAAATTCCTTGATAAGTGCAATTGACTAACATTTCTCCTAATTTAAAAAAACAAACAAACAAACAAAACCGAGTTCCAATTCTTTAAATGGTAGTAGAGGCCAAGTACACCAAGGGCCATGGTGACAGCCACATGGAAGAGCTGGACCACAGGCGGGGCTTACAGAGCAGTCACCCTGCTTGCCCAGTGTCTGAGGGAAGAATTGAGCCTTCCAACCTATGTTGCATGTAGCAGAAGTAGAAAAAAAAAATCATAGAAATGTTGATCATGAAGTTACAAGCTACAAATTGGCTAACCATTAACTTTATGAAATAACTAAAGGTATGACTGTAAAGAAGCAGAGGAGAAGAAAAAAGGAGAAGAGAAAAAGGGAGGGAAGGAGAAAAGCCGTACACAAGCATCAACACAGACACATAGGCCTGTGGGAATGGAATAGTGAGTCCAGAAATACACTGGTGCATTCACAATGAGTTGACTTCTGACAGATAGAAGACATAGCAGGAGAGGGACAGTCTCTTCAGTAAAATGATGTTGGGACTGGCCTGCAGAACAATGAAATTAGACCTTTATCTCACACCATATGCAAAACTCAAAATGAATTGGAGACTTACACATAAGCTCTGAAGCAATAAAAAAGCTTAAGACATTGAGAAATACTCAGTGATATTAGTCTGGATAGTACTTTATTTTAAGAAAAGACTCCAAAAGCACATTCAACTAAAGTAAAAATAAGCCGGGCGTGGTGGCTCACGCCTGTAATCCCAGCACTCGGGAGGCTGAGGCAGGAGGATTGGTGCGAGTTCGAGACCAGCCTGGGCTACAAAAGTGAGCTCAAGGCCAGCCTCCACTGCATAGCGAGACCCTGTCTCAAAAAGAAAAAGAAAAAAAAAATGAAGTAAAAATAGATAAATGGTGTGACAGAAAGCTAAAAAGCTTTTGCATGGCAAAAGAAACAATCAGAGTTTAAAAAAAAAAAAAAAAAGTCTACCAAATAGGAAATATTTGCAATCTGTCCACCTTGCAAGGTGATGATGTATAAGGAACTCAGGCAAGGAAACAGTTTGCTGTAGAAATGGGGAAAGGGACTAGAGATAGAACTTAGTACTAGAATACTTGCCTAGCACATAACAAGTCAAGCTGGGTTGATCCTCAGCCCCTCAAAGAAGGACAGGAGGAGACTTGAACAGACCCTTTCTGAAAATAAGCCTCACAAATGAAAATATGGTCAAGTTCACTATCAGGGAAATGCAAATGAAAATCTCAGTGGTACACCATCTGCATCTCAGAAAGGTTGTTATCAAAGAGATAAAAGATAAAGTATCGGCAGGGATGTGCAAAAGGGAAAGCTTTGCATGCTGTCGGTGGGAATATAAATTAGTGCAGCTATTGAGATAAGTAGAATAGGGGCTCTGCATAAAGTCATGGTTTGAGCTACCATAGGACCTCACAATCCCACTGCTGGGTTTACAGTCAAAGGAAATTAAATCAGTATGGCCAAGAGATATCTGTACTCCCGTGTTCATTGCAATATTCACAATACCCAAGATAAAGAATCAGCCTAAGTGTCCATCAGGAAGCAAAGAAAATGTGAGATGGGCACACAGTGATCTGCTGTTCAGCCACAAAACAGAAGGAAGTTCATTTATAACACTATGGATGAATAAGGCAGACACTGTGTTGGATGAGATAAGCCAAGCACAGAAAAATAAATATTGCATGACTTTACCATATATACAACTTTAAAAAGTTGAAGCCATAAAAGAAGAGAGTCAGGAGATAGTGAGAGGGGAGAGGTGGGGGAGGAAAACAGGAAATAGAGATAATTAAGATACACTATGTACATACACTACAATAATGAATATAATTCATTTAAATACTACAAATATGTGCTAAGAATAATGTTTTAAAACAAATTTTTAAAAAAGCAGCATGGAAGTTACAGGTATGGGGCTATGGGCTAGAGAAATGCTGGTCAAGAGATGCAGAAAACAGAAATATGGTCCAGGGATCCATCATACAACATGGAGGATATCCTTAGCAACTGCATCATTTACTTAAAAATGATCAGAGAATAGATCTTAAGGGTTCATAAGAAACTATATGTGGTAAAACAGATGTTAATCTGCGTGATTTAGCCAGCCAGCCCACAATGTATACATATTACAAAACATTGTGCTATAGAGGATATAGATAGGACTATTTTCTGATCAACTAATAAGCATACAGAATCTAGAACTGGCGAGTGATACCGGGCACGCAGTCGCTCTTACTGTTCTTTCTCTTGCTTCACTTTTTGCTTACGTCAGACCTCTAAGAAGCAGGAGCCAAACTACTACCTAACTCCCTTTGCACCCTAGGCAAAATACTGGAGCACTAACGCCCATGAGATCGAAGGCACAGTATTCGACCAGAGTGGACAAGCAGTGTTCCGGCTATTTGGAAAGTGGCATGAGAGCATCTACTGCAGTGGCGGGGCCTCCTCATCCACCTGTGTGTGGAGAGCAAGTGAGTTTCCAGCCTCAGAGGCCTCAGGCAGAGTGAGGGTGGCTGGAGGGGAGACTGGTAGAGTGGGGATCTGTTCTGCTCAGAGACCCAACTTCTTCCTGCTGTGCATAAGGTTAGAGGGGCCAGCCTCTCATTCATCCAGCTGTCTCAGCAGGCCTTGTTGTGGACTGCTAGGTCCTGGGTTCTTAACCCCAGAATACAAATTGATGCACAATATAGGTCTTGAGCTCACACCCAGGACTAGCTGGGACTCTCTAAAGAAAAGTCAGTGGATTGTACGAAGCTGTTCTAGAGTAAAGGCCAAGAGAAAAGTGTTGATCAGAAAAAATAATCACTTAAGGGTTTCACAAGAGTGAGGAGTCTCTGGGTTGACCCAGTCCCAGAGACCATCCTGACCCCCTCTATGGTGCCAGGACACTGAGCCCTTCAAGCAGCTGAGGGGAGAAGGACTGGGCCTGCCCAGTGTTCTGTGGTACATCCCCACACGTTATCACCATAGCTGTGTCCACCACTCATGTGGTCTGAGACACAGCTGCTAGAATTCTTTGGACTGACAGAAACCAAACAAAGCAAAGCTACTCCACTAGTGTCTTAAACCAGGAGGATGTCTGCCTCTGCTTGACAGTAGTGAGTGTTGGTGGCCCCAGCTAGGTACCCACCTTACCCAAGTCAAGATGCAGACTAATGAGGACATATTCTGCCACTCCTAGTGTGCCTGATGTTTCCACTCGTGGTTATGAAGTGGTTGCCATGCTCAGCACTCTGCTGCATACCAAGCAGGGAGGGACGGGATGAAAGAGCATGCTTCTCATGTGCCTCAGTTCCTCAGAGGTGCAGCGTTTCCCAGGATCCCCAAGCAAACACGTCTTTACATCACATCAGACTGACGTGGATCCAAACCTGTTTCTGGAACCAATCATGAGCAGCAGAGTGGGCAGGAGGGATTTTGATGGACATATGGTCATCCCCTAAGAGAGACGCATGCTCCCTGAGCAGAATCAGTATTTCCTTAGCAGGGACAAGACAGGAAAGAAGATCAGGCAGCTGCACTTGTCTCCTTCAGTGGGAAGCAGCCACATCTTCCACCATCACCAAGGTCTCCAGGGAGCTGGAATAAATTGTCCCCGTTTGCCTTCCCACTTCAGAGGCATGCGTGACATTTTGCAAGTGGGATGGTCTCTCTATTTAAAGTATGTTTCCCCAGTGGGTACCACCACGCTCTCTAGCTATTATAGACCTTGACAGAGGAACACTGGAAATTACTGGCAATGTTATTGCTTGACTTCATGCTTCTGCATTTTTTGTGAGCATTCCTTGAAGATTCCCCATCTTTAAGAAAAACCACTTTCACTCCTGAGGGCAGGGCAGTGATAGATGACCTGGCAGGAAGCTTCAGTATTATACTTGTGTTTAAACTGCAAGGAATGTCAGATGAGTTCCAGGGAGGACAGCTAAAGCTTTAGAAAGAAGATGCGCAGGAAAGTCTGGGGAAAGTATTTGCATGTGAGGAGCAAGAGCTGAGGTTGGGGGTGGATCTTACTACTTCACATTTGTTAACCGAATATGTAGACTCAGATGTTCATAACCGGGATCGTAGTGGATTTAAGTTAGGGCACTACACCTCAGGTTTTTAATGTTAAAGACGTAAGACTGTGGAGAACAAGACTGGTGGAAAGAAAAGCAGTAATGCAGAAAAACAATAGCATTTCTTGACCATTTACTATTTACAGCACTATTTAGTTTTAGGAGAGCTTGACATCACTTAGATAAAAAATAAATTCTCTAGAGTGAGAGTCTTGGTCAGGAAAAATAGACCCAGTGTTCTTTTGGCATATTTATTTTAATAGTAAATTATTTTATAGCTCAAGCTGTACAGAAACTTCACAACGTTGTATAAATTGTATAAATTTGCTATAGAACCTAACAAAGGAGGTTGTGTCTCTTTAGATAGAACAGAAGAAAATTTATAAAGAAATATTCAACAAGTATTTGTTAGAATATTTTAATGAAAATGGAACACCTTAGAGGTGAGAGAAGAAAAGTGCAGCCATTCTGAGATGAAAAAGGTGATGGAATTAAAATGTAACCTCAATGAAAGGCAAATGAGGGATGAATGATATATTTTTCTTTCAGATCCCATGCCAAAAGGCTACGAGCAGTATTATGGCTTCACACAGTTTGCATTAGAGTTAAATGAAATGGATCCCCTGTCAAAGTCTTTATTGCCACCTACTGATACACGATTTAGACCAGACCAAAGGTAAGGGCTTTTTAAAGATCTTTTTTCCAGAGCCATACAAAAAATCCAGGCTACCAGAGGAGCCCAAGTGAGGCGTGCGATGTCACCAGGAACACAGAGCTGCAAGGCGCTGTAAATAATCATGTCCCAGAGGAAACAGAGACCAGCTTCCAGTGCTATGCTGGCTGGCCTTGATGAGGGTAGCCCATTTCTACTGAAGTGTCCTCCCACAAATAGTCTTTGTTTGAAAGACCTAAGCTGCACATAACAATCAAAACCTTACTATGTATTTGTAAAAGTACAAAGCATCCAGCTGCCATGACCTCTCAAATTTAAATTATTTTGGTGTATTAAAATCTCAGTTCTAAGGCTGACAAGATAGCTCAGCGGACTAAGAACCTGCTTAAGGACCAGGGTTCAATCCCTAGTACCACATGCCAAGCTGGCCCCATCCTGGGCACACTGAGCTGGTGACCAAATCTGGGTGTGGTGGCACACACGTGGAATCCCAGTGCTGGGAGGTTGAAAACAGGAGCATTGCAACAAGTCTTACCTCCATAGTGAGACCCTGTACAAACAAAAAGAAAAAAAAAATCTAACTTCTTTTTTTCTGTGTGTAGAACTGGGGCGGGGGGGGGGGATTAAAAAAATCTAACTTCTGATACTGGGTTTACTGCTAATAAGCTGGATGATATATGATCATTTTTAATTTACGTTTCTTATTCTGTAAGGTGGAGATACTCTGTCCTCTTAGGCTTTTCTAATTGAGATTCAAAATCCAGAAGAAAAAAAAAAAAAAAAAGATGTCTCTCTATACTTGGATTTATTTAAAAATCAAATGAAGACCTTAATGGCAAAGTAAATATATAACCAAGGTCAAAAAGTAAATCACACACACACACACACACACACACACACACACACAGCTTGCACTTAAAACTCAGGTCATGATTTCTAAAAGTCAAGCAATACACTTTTTTTTTTGCGGTACCGGGGATTAAACTCAGGACCTTGCACTTGCCAGGCAAACGCTTATTCTACTGAGCTATATGCCTGGCCCAAGAAGTCAAGCAATAGATGAAACCACTAGGGGAAAAAAAAAAATAGATCTCAGAAAATGGGCAGTTCAGAAGAGAGGAAATGCAGGTATTTCTTAAACAAACAAGATCACTCTTACTTGTAAAAAGAAAAAGCATAAGTTTAAAAACCAAGTGAAACTACATTTCTATTGTACATTGAGGCAAGAGGGGAGGGTATTCATGCTGGCTGGGATACAACTTGCTGTACCCCAGATAAAGGGCAGCTTATGCTACACAAATGGCAGGCTCATCCTCTAGCCCAGCAAACTCACTTCTAGAACTTTCTCCTGCAGTATACTTTTCCAGACATAATACACATGCAGAGCCTTCGACTGCAGTGTTGTTACATTAAGCACTGGGAACAAGCCAAGTAGTTATCAATAGGGAGTTGTGTTTTGGTTTTTGGGGTTTTTTTTTAGGGAGTTTTTAAAATTAGACTATAATCCTCTAACTGAATATTATATAGCTATTAAAAATGAAAGCATCATGACTACAATGGAAAGATTTTTTTTAATTTTGTGTATTTAGGATCTCACTACACAACTTGGACTCATAGTGATCCTCCTGCTTTCAGCCCCTAAGGGCTGGGATTACGGGCAACCCCCAGCCCCAGCCCCCTACCCCAGCCCCAGCCCCCACCCCCCCACCATGCCCAGTCTTGTGGCTGGCCTAGCATGCCTAGAGACAGGAACATTGTAGTATTTGGTGCTAGGGATAGAAGCCTGGTCCCTGTGCTTACCTAACATGGCCCTTAACATGGAAAGATACTGAAATTGGGCATGGTGGCATATGCCTATAATCCCAGATCTTAGGAGGATGAAGCAATAGTATCACTATGAGTTTGAGGCCAGGCTGGACTATATAGCAAGACCCTACCTAAAAGAGAAAAATAAAAAGAAATAAAAGAACAGCTTCAAGATTCATTTTTAAGTGAAAAGTAAAGCAAAGCAAAAAGTCAAAGTAAACCAATAGTATATACAGGATGCTACCATTTGTGTTTTTAAATGGTTGAAAGGGGTACAATGAGATCTTAACAGGTAGAATTAGAGATGGGAAAGAGAGGAAGACTATCCCAGGGCTGGCCAGATAGCTCAGTAAACTGCTTAGGCAGAGTGCATGGCCGGGGTTTGATCTCTGGCATGCCATGCTGGCCCCACCCCCAGAAGGCGATTGAGACTTGCTATGGTGGTGTGTGCCTGTAATCCCAGTGCTTGGGAGGCTGAAAACAGGAGAATCACTATGAGTCCGATCTTTGTAGTGAGACCCTATAGACCTTGTCATAAAATTAAAAACAAACAAACAAAAAAACAAAGACTGTCCCAAATTGCTTGCATGGATAAATTTTTTGAACTGTGTAAATATCACCAATTCATAAAATAATATCTTTCCTCTTTATCTCAAAACACTGTTTTAGGATAAGGGGAGGGTTTGTGGTTGCAGAAGAAATATTTATTTATTTATTTCAGAATATTTATTGAGAGAAAGAAAGCTTTTGTCTGAGAGAAGGGACAGAAGGGGGACCCAAGCAGATTGCCCCCGTGGAAGAACATTTTCAATACCCAGTTTTGGACACATGAAAGTTTAGTACTAATAATTGTTTTTCTTTTCTTGGAAATAATATTTCTTCTTTTTTTTTTTTTGTCAATGACAGGTTTCTAGAAGAAGGGAACATAGAAGAAGCTGAAGTGCAGAAGCAGAGGATTGAGCAGCAACAGAGAGAGAGGCGGCGGGTCCTAGAAGAAAATAACATGGAGCACCAGCCACGGTTTTTCAGGTGCATGGCTAGATCCTGCGTGGAGTCCTGGGCTCACAGGGGCTAGCATTTTGTGGTGCTGGTTTGAAGGCAAAGAAAAGCCGTACCTCTACCCGCCCCAAGGCCAGCTTCTCCGGGTCCTGGCTCCGTGGCTCTCCTGTCCTCCTTGTCCCCCATTTGCTTGCTTTCTGAGGCCCTGCAGTGCTTTTTCAGGGGGAGGGGGTCTCCTCAGTACAGACTATATGCCCGACATCAGGCCAGCTGATCACATGCCTGCCTAAGCTTGGCCGCCCACCTGGATACCATGTTGTTTATTTTAGATTTTTGTATTTTATGCAGTCATTACATTGGTTACCAAAATGGAATTCCAAGTGGTCTAACTCTTGAAGAGCAGTTCTAATACCCACGGGCTTGGATTTGGAACATTTACTGTTATTTTATAAATAAGCTGCTAGCTGAGTATGGTAGTGCACACCTGTACTTGGGAGGCTGAGGCAGGAACATCTCCTTGAGTTTGAGGCCAGCCAGAACTTCATGGCAAGACCTTGTCTCAACTCAAAAAATCAAATCCACTAAGAGGTTCTTCCTTAAAATGGACTGAAAAAAATTTTTTCTTAAATAATTTTAGCTGAAAAAAAAAAACCCATAAGGTTCAGGGAATGGAGGTGATTTGATTAGTGGTCCTATAGAGTGTTCTAGATGAGGCCCACACTCTCCTCAGGAGGGGGTTAGGGCTGTAGATGGTTTTAGATTATTTGTTCTTTAAAACAAAATCATAATAGCTGAGCATGGTGGTGCACACTTGTAATGGAAGGCTGAGGAAGGAGGATCACGGGGAGTTTGAGGCCAGCCTAGGCTACACAGTGAGTTCAGGGGCAGCCTGAATTACATAGTAAGACCCTGCCTGAAAAAATATAAAACAAACGAAATCTTAAGTTATGACCATGTGTAGAGGAGGGACAATTTATGCACTGTTTCCACCCACACCCATCTCTGCTTTTTGGGAAGTCAATATTTTGTTTTGACTTTCTTTTTTTTTTTTTTTCCTTTTATATTTAGTGCAGAGTCTACATGGTCTCACTACATAGATCGGACTAGTAGTGATCCTCCTGTTTTCAGCTTTGCAAGTTCTGGGATTACAGGCACATGCCACCACGCTGGGTCTGTCACCCTCTCAGCACACCCTGGGGTCAGGGCCAGCATGAACTATCTGGCTCACCCTTGAGTTTTGACTTTCTTCCTTCCTTCCTTCCTTCCTTCCTTCCTTCCTTCCTTCCTTCCTTCCTTCCTTCTTTCTCCCTCCCTCCCTCCCTCCCTTCCTTTTTGCAGTACTGGGGGATCAAACTTAGGACCCTGTGTCTGCCAGACAGGCACTTAACACCATTGAGCTATACATATCCATGATCGTTGTTTCTGTTTTGCTTTTTAAAGGACAACAGAAGTAACGTTTAGAAAGAGTTACTAATTTAATTTCCTTAGCAAAACAATATAATGTATTTCAAAATATCAAAATGGGGATGGTGATATAGCTCAGTGGACTAAGCACTTGCTTAAGTAAGTACAGGGGCCCAGGATTCGATCCCTGGCACCGCATGCGCCTCTAGCCCTGCCTCCAGGTGTGCTGAACCAGTGATGGAACCTGGTGTGGTAGTGCACATCTGTAATCTGTAATCCCAGCACTAGAAAGGCAGAAATCAGGAGGATCACTGTGAGTCTGAGCTACATTGTGAGACCCTGCACAAAACATACATGCATGCATACATACATATATACATACACAAATCCCTTCCCAAAATAAAACAACTAAGCATGTTTTATCTTTAAAATAGAATGTTCTTTTGCCTAAGAGTGATGAAGATTCTACCAGGTCCTTTCTGATTATTCCCTCATACTCAAGCAGCAGAGGATCAATTCACCAGAGCTTCATCTTCCAGTATTCATAACTTTATTTAAACATTTGGAAAATAAGGTAGACACTTTAAATTCCTAATTGAGGGCTGGCATGATAGCTCAGCTTTCTAAAGCGCCTGCTTAAGCAAGCTTAGGCAACTGCCTAAAGGACCATGGTTCAATCCGCAGCACCACATGCTGCACTGGCCCCACCCCCAGGGCAGGCTGAGCTGGCCATAAGTAAATAAATAAAGTTTTAAATTCCTAGTTGGAAAAAAAAATTTTTTTCCAACAAGGGTTGCAAAGATACATATACTCAAGTATTGGTTCCTCTTTTGTCTTCCTTCATAAATCATATAGTTTCATTTTTTTAAAAAAGGAAAATTATATTTATACAGATGTTCACTACTGTATATTTTAGGATCATTAAAAATTGTGGGTAATCAAACTGTCTCAAGGACCAGTTAAGGAAATGTGTCAACTTGGTCTAACATGAAAGCATTAGTGACTTCACAAAGTCTATAGGGCAACTGAGGCAATGAATTAACATCCACATGCAACAGGTGGAATGTTATGTGCGCTGTCACTGCAGACAGCTAAGAATGACAGCTGGGATGGAAGAGGACTGAAAACTGGGCCAGTTGGGGTGGCCACTGTGCTTTCTGCTTTCGATTTTATTTATCCCAGGATTGGAAGCTGAACTTTATTTATTTATTTATTTATTTTGTCTTTTTGAGACAGGGTCTCACTGTACAGTTCAGGCTGGCCTTCAGCTCACTTTTGTAGCCCAGGCTGGTCTCGAACTCTCACCTACCCTCCTGCCTCAGCCTCCCGAGTGCTGGGATTACAGGCGTGCGCCACCACGCCCGGCTCTGAACTTTAAAAAAAAAACTTGGGGGGAGCGTGAGAGTTGTTCAGCGGTAGCATTGCTCCGTGGCACTGTTCAGATTAGAAGCATGACAGTTGTCAGGAAGGAGTGTAGGGATGAGGCATCACCATTAATGTTTCTTGAGGATCACCAAAGATCCCATTGGAAATTGGCAGTAGAGACCACACCCCAGGCCAACCCAGCTCTCTTTATTCTGTCCTCATCTATCTATACACAGATTGGTTTATTTTAGTTTTTGTTTTTTTTTTTTTGTTTTGTTTTTTATGGGACCAGGGCTCAAACTCAAGACCTTGTACTTGCCAGGCAGACACTTGTGCCATGGAGCTATCTCCCTGGCCCCTGGTTTATTTTAAATAAGATATTTGAGTAGGGAAATAAATATGGTACAAAAATCAACATTCCTGAAAATGTGGAAAAGCCAGTACTCTTTATTTTTTGCTCCTGAAACTGAGGGCAATATCAGTTAGAATTACAAATGTAGGCCCTTTGTGGTCCAGCAAAGCTAACTGTAGGAATTTTTGATGTAACTGTAGTTACATACAAAATAACATATGCTTTATTTACCTAGGGCTTATAGACAGTCTACATGACTGTCCATAAAGTGCCTCTTGTATGCACTGTGGCCTACACACACATTGGAATATGCTGCAGCTATTTAGAAAGAAAATGAGGAATCTCCTATCTCTGGAGTCATAAGAGTTTTCCTATGAAAAGTGAGTGATGAATCTAGTTGATTTTTGCAGCCATAGGTCTTAGAAGCAATTATGTCAGCTGTTTAGAAAAAAAAAAAAAAAAAAAGCAACCATAGAGGATGTTTAAACAAATGGACATGGCTGAGTTCCAATAAACAACATGTCAAAGATACACAGAATGATGGGTTTTACCTCTGGGTGTAGTTTACCAGCCCCTGCTGATTGTGCTAATGGGCAAATATCACCAATATATATTGTTACATCAGATATTCACAACTGGGCCACTGTCCAGGACTACCATGATATAAAAACGGGAGGGGTGTGGTATATCTGGGTAAGTATGTATGGGCGCACATTTGTTGATTTTTTTTTTCTGAAAAAAGTTTAGATAGTAGCATCACTGCCTGTGGGCGAAGAACCCAGAGGCTGGGAGATGGTATCAGGAAAAAAATTTTTAGCTTTTATCTCTTTTTATGCCTTTGTAAATTTCATCTATGTAGTATACTATCTATTAAAAAAAATAGTAAACTGGGCCCGGCAGGATGGCTCAGTGGTCTAAAGCCCCTGCTTAGGAAAGCTTGGGCGGCTGCAGGGACCGTGGTTTGATCCCCGGCACCACATGCTGTTTCAGCCCTGCCCTCAGGACAGGCTGAGCCGGCCATAAAAATAAATAAACAAACAAACAAAAGTTCTGAAACAAGAAAAAAAATAGTAAACTAGGACTATACTCTTCATTCCTTCCAATACATTTTTTGTGAACAACCCAGTTGAAGTGTAAATTTTAGGTAGTTATTCCACAGAGGATGACTGTCGTCTGGCCATGATTTCTATGTGACAAAACATCCCTCCATTTGTCCTCTCAGAAATGGCACTTTTCACAGCCTCCAAGTTTTGAGAAATTAATGCCAAAAATAACCAAATGGTTCCAGGGTCCCAGTCTCCATTCTGCTTCAAGGCCGAACTGTGGGGCTAGGGCTGGGGGTGAGAGAATAAAGGGGACAGGGGATTTGGCCATATTTTAGAGCATGCAAGCAACTATTTTGCCTTTCACAGGAAATCCAGCGATGACTCTTGGGTGAGCAATGGCACCTACTTGGAACTTAGAAAAGATTTTGGTTTTTCCAAATTGGAACATCCTGTCTTGTGGTGAAAAGCAAAGAAGAAAAAAGTACATTAATGTAATCCCATGTTTGCTTCTGGAAGCAGCACATCCTTGACCGAATGTGTAAAAGATATTCTCCAGAATAATCACTTGTGCTTAGCCTAACATTGTAAGTATTGAAGCTATATTTTCTTCAGTGGGTTTCTTTGCAATTTCAAGTATTATCATGATTGTATATATGAATGTGGAACATCTTGGTATTTCTTTTTTATAGAAACTTTAATAAAAGTGAAAGATTGAATGTTAATGTGTGGATTAAAAAAAGAAGCTTTAACACTAATTTCCCAAAGGTTAGGGAAAATTCAAATTGAATATATGCCTTATCAAATTATGTATGAGGAAAAAAAAATCAACTTTTCCCAGGTGCATTAAGAAATAAGAGCACCCAGAGTTACTTACCCACTTGTGAGCTACCAAGTTTAATTTGGTAGCTGAAATATCTTTTTGCCTCAGACAGTTCTTGAATTGCTCATACAGAACAATTCTGCTGGTGCTGGAGTCTGAAGATTTCCATTTGCATTTTAGTGATGAGGGAAATGGCAGAAGGTGGTGGAATGGATGTTTCTATCTAAGATGGACGCAGAACCTTGTTGGGGGGAAGCACTTGCACAAGTCCCTCTCTGTAGTTCTGTTGCCTTATATGCAAAAGTATACCCTCTGGTTGTCCTCACCAGAGAAATCCTCATTAATTTACTGGCATCCCAAAGAGATGGTAGGAAATTCTTACTTAGTAAGAGCTTTGTCCTTGACAAATAAAGATATTATTTCTTCCACCTCCCCCCTTCCCTAGTTTTGTGAACCAGCTCGTTTGGCCCTATCTCTGTGGAATATGGGAAGTCCCAGGTTACTATAAAACATACAATGCATTCCACACAACAGCTGGACTTTCTAAAAGTTTGGCAAAGTAACTGATTGTTTTAAATAACTGAACATATTTCTCTTAAATACTGTTCTGGTATTTTCTACCTCTTAATAGGATTCATATTTTAGATCTTGTATAAAAAGTTTGACCATCAGCCTTATAGACAAACCTAGAGTTGATGCACTTCTGTGTTGTCTTCTGGTAGAGCTTTACTTGTCTTACCCTTTCCTACTCTTTCTTCTTATTTATATCACTGTGACTTCCGCAGCAGTCTCAATAGATTATACTACTGAAAGGGGAAACTTTTTTAAGTGTGTTACTTCAAATTACAATTGTATAATTTGTGCAGCAGTTGAATTACATTTTCAAAGTAATTTCAGCTTCTTCCTGGATTGCATTAAAGCCAAAGCCTAGTTGTGAAGCCTTTTATTCAAAAGCTCATGAAAATATTGGGTGTGTTAATGTGAAAAATTTCTCCAGAACACATTTTTAGATAGTTAAAGAATATCACAAGGCTGAGGAGATAGCTCGGTGGTCTAAACGCCTGCCTGGCAAGCACAAGGACTGGGGTTCAGTCCCTAGTACCACATGTTGTGCCAGCCTGTGCCAAGCTGGCCACTGAAACCGGGCATGGTGGCTGATGTCTACAATCCCAGTGCTGGGGAGGCTGAGACAGGAGGATCACTATAAGTCCAAGCTGTGTAGCAAAACCATGTACCAAGTAAATAAATGAATGATTTTTGAAAAAGAATGTTGCAGATACAGATTGCTTTGAATGAAGAATAAAATAAATAACAGAAAAAGGATGCATAAATAACCAGTCAGAAAACATTGTGTGTTTAAAATGAAAAGTTATTTGAAGTGGGTCAGTAGCCTTCTAGAGTCTAGAAGTGACTGGCATTTTAAAACAACTCCTTCAATATGGGATTCATGATTTCTGCTTTATGGAGATGTCAAAATGAGCACCATGTGGGTATCATCTCCATTTCTAAGCAGTTGGATAACCCAATCCAAATCTTTGGTGTGTGCTTTGTTTTTTTCTTTCAAGCATTTATCCAAATTCGTCTCATAGACATGAGGAAGCACACTGTAAATGCCAGGGTACAGGGGTGAGAAAATACAGCTTGTTTTCACAACATGAGAATAAATGTAGAAATTTAGTAACATTGCTGTTAAATAGGCCTGCTCCAGAACCTGACTCAAGAAGAAAAAGATAACAAAAGTAAAATGGGGGGAGCTTTATTTTTTTTTTTTTAGAATTAAAAAAAAATTTTTTTTTTCTTGTTTCAGAACTTTTGTTTGTTTGTTTACTTATTTTTATGGCCGGCTCAGCCCACCCTGAGGGCAGGGCTGGCACAGCATGTGGTGCTGGGGATCGAACCAGGGTCCCTGCAGCCACCCAAGCTTTCCTAAGCAGGCGCTTTAGACCACTGAGCCATCCTGCCAGGCCCTGGGGGGAGCTTTATTGTGCACTACTTAGAAATTCTTTAATTGTCCTAGTGCTGTTATTCTATTAACTTAATGATTTCTTTTGGAATCACAAGTATAACTGGGCCAAATGTCAGTTCTATAGTCTTCTAACTTGAATCCAGGGTGGAAATAAGTAAAATTAGGTACAAAACTATATTCAAATTTTGAAACCAGTAGCCAGCTTCTCTAATGTGTCATGTTATTTGAATCTTAAAACTACCCAGAGGACTAAATGGCATTTTCTTTCACTTCCTTCTCACAAAAGTTCTTTCCCCCAAATCTGTATGTGTAGAACTGTTATATTTTTAAGATAAAGAAAATAGAAGCTGAGACTGGGAAGAATTGAGGTTGAATTTAATTTTTTGGACTCTGAGTCTCTCCATTTAATTAACACACCATTGTAGACACAAGACACGTTTTAACCTGTGTTGTAATCCTAATTATCCCATCCTCAAATTATGGTAAATCACATGTTCTTGGAATGGAGCCTTGTACAGGCATCCCTAGTACACACTGAATATTCTCTGTTGACTACCCCAAACTACAAAAATGAATATCTCACATCTTCACAGGAGAAGATGGGTTGCCTCCCACACCCTAAGACACCCTAAGGTAGGTGTTTCCCTGAGTCACAGACAACAGTAAGAGCCTCAGTGCAGCTTCTACCCACAGCTCACCCCAGTAGCAAGGCAGGTTCTGACACTAACCAAATAGACAGAGCTCGCTTTAGGTCAACAGCACAGTTATCTGCCAAGTGCCCACAGTGTCCCAGCACCCTCACACCCACACACCTTTAATTGTTTCCTGGAGGACTGTCCAAGAAAGAAAAATGTACAAACTGAATTTTTTTTTAAATGTTTACTTCATTCAGACTGCTGCTTTTCTCATGTTCTATTTTTAATTATTTCTGGTAAGTCAAATTCTTGGGCTTTGGGCGCTGTCTTTCCTTGTATTATCCAGAGTGTTGATAAGTAATCTTCTACTAAAGATGTCGAGCCTAAAAGAAAAACAATCAAGAATCTATTTGGCTGTTGTGCTTTGGGATATGTCCACTACATGTATTGCATATTATGGCTTCCAGCTATTGTAGAATTTTCTCTGACCTTTTAATTATGAGTAGGAGCAATATTATCTTAGGAATAATAGCTGCAGTATTTTCGCATAATTTATTTGAATGTCTTTAGTTTTGATATTAACATCTATTTTTGCTAGCAGATGACAAGCTGTTTTCATGTTCTTTATTTTCTTCTGCATCATGTTAATCTGTTACTATTAGTCTATGTTGGAAATCTGTATTTCATCGATATCTGAAAATCATGATAGTCTGAAATGCAGAACATTATTGCAGACTTTGGTTGTGGAATGCAACAATCAGGAGGGCTTCATTTATTATATTCATGATGTTTTCTAACTCCTGTTACCCTCAGAGGATACTGTTGTCTTAAGAAAAAGAATGTCTATAAATCTTTCATTTAACACTTTGTAAAATTGCTGTCTAAATCCCATGACCTCTCCCATGGTCCTCTGGCTTCCAAAATGCTCCTGTTGATTTGTTTAAACCCCTTATGTAGCTCTTGGTAATTATGAATAAATAACATGGAAAATGATTACTTGTCTTTATTTTTCTGAGTTATGGGTATTTATGGTTGATGGAAGAGGACAACCAAGCTCTAGTCTTACTTCTTTCCAGGAAGAAAGGTTATGTGCAGTGCTAAATGGTAGAGGTAAGAATCCCCTCAGGAACAAACTGGGACACACTTGCTGTACTATTGGTCCCAACATTTCCCAGTCACACTGAAAATGAAGGCCTCCTAGCTCTTGGAATAGGGCCAGTCCTAAAGAGTCCCTTCTTTCATCTTATCATGCTATAGAAATATCATCACTTTCTCTGTGTGTCCTAACATGAAACAGGAAAATACTGATTACTTATGCAAATTTTAATGGCCCTTACAAATGACTAGCTCACCTCCTCCCTCACTAAAGTTATGTCCTTTGCAAAGTACTCTTAGCACTCACTAAAGTTCCATTTGATGTTATTGATATACTTAGGACGCTACACAACATGCTAGATTGCAGAGTTACACACATGAAGTTACTTCTTTGCATCTCTAAGGATATTTAAAGATGCACCTAAAAGCAACCCATGAACCTTGATTAAACCCCAGCTTAAAAGAAAACAAGTTATAAAAAAAAAAAAATGTGTAGTTTAGTGAAGTTTGCATTTACCTTCCTGTACTTTAGATCTTAAATATCACTCAAAGGCCAGAGGTTGCAGCTCATAGACTATTGAAAGGTGGTAGAATCTTCAACAGGGTGAGGCACAACAGAAGACAGGTCTTGGGTGTGGGTCCATTAAGAGGATAGAAAGATGCTGGCATCTTCCCTTTTCTGTTTGTTTTCCTATCACCATGAGGTGTGGTCACCTGCACTTGACAATGCAGTCTGTACCATGATGTTCTACATTGTCACAGGTACAAAAGAAAACTGACCATGGACTGATACCTCAGAAAAGGTGAGCCTACATACATTTTTTTTCTACTTTGTATCTTATGTATGTTGTTACCGAAATAAAAGGATTACTCAAAATTGTTACTAGAAATAGGGTTGTTGGTATGACTGTGAATTATGTTTGACTGTGGCTAGAACCCTTTGGAACTAATTGGTGGGAGTGTCTGGAAAAGTTTGTAGGATCAGGCTAGAGAAAACCCAGAATGCTATAAACAAAGCTAAATGGGTGATTCTGGGATTTACTAGGAATTGTATTAGAGACAAAGAACTTGGATGGAAAAATGACACAATGACTAATAAATCTGGTGTAGAAGACTTATTAGTAGAAGTCTTCTTCTGTAGAAGAAAGCAGAACACTATTCATGTATCAGGGTGGGCATTATTACTGCTTTTAACCAGATTTACAGTAGGAATCACAAGCAAACAATTGAAACTGAAAAACTTACAGTTGGCCAGAAAAGGGCACTTAAATTTGTGATCAAAGAGGGTGAGGCTGCTAAGGAGATAATCTTTATTTTTGAGACAAGGTCTCACTATACTGCTCAAGTTGGGCTCAAACTCATGATTCTCTTGTCTCAGCCTCCCAGAGTGCTGAGATTCTATGTAGGTGCCACCATTCCCACCTATGAAGCTGGTTTTATGTAAAATGCAAACCTTGCAAGATCCCAGAGGCTTCCATCCACATGTCAAAGAAAACTGGGAGTTCAGGCAGTGTGTAACCCAAACAATATTCTTTAAAATAATAATAATAATAACAACAAAGATTCACAGCTACAAGTTGGTTCAATTCTCAAAGGAAACTTTGGACTTGAATCATTGAGCAATACAGAAACAGTTAAGATTTGGGGGAATCATTGGATGTGGACTGAATGCATTTCTTATTCTAGGATAGACATGAGCTTTGGGGGGCGGGCAGGGCAGAATGCTACAGTTTGTATCTTGAATGTCTTCCAAAGGCCATCAATTACAAACTAACCAACCTCTTGGTACTGGAAGGTAGTGGTTCCTTTAAGGGGTGGGGCCTAACAAGAAAGTCATTGCTAGGGTTTGTCCTGGAAGGGGTATTAGGACCCTGATCCCTCTGGCTCTTTTTTCCCCAGATCTGCTTCACCCTATTCTCTACCATGATCTACCTTGCAACAGGCCCAAAAAGCAATGGAGAGAGTGGATCATTGACTGAAATCTCTAAAACTGAGTCTATGTAGAATTTGCTGTCTGTGGATTGTTTATCTTAGGTCATTTGTCAAAGTGAGAGAAATCTGGCAACACACATAATGAAATTATCAATTTTCTTATATGTTTTATGATATTGCCTATTCAAATGAACTAAATATGCCATTAAAAGACCATTTCCAGCATTACTCAAAATCATATGTTGTGGGCACCAAAAGAAATCTTCAAAAGCAGCCTCAGAACATTTTAATGTGTTGGCATTGAAGGGTACTATTTTGCCAATTTTGCCAACTTTGAGAAGGCAATAAAACTTGAAGATAAAAGTTCCAAGCTATTCAATCATGTTCTAAGCATGCTAATGAAATAACTAGCATTAATTTTTAGTTCATATCATCAATAATTAGCAAATCAGGACATCAGTATCTCCCAAGCTGAGAGAATTTCTTGTTCTAGACTTAACAGCAGGGATCACTGCAGGAAACAGAATCCAGCTCAGGTGGCTCAAGAGACTTAAATGAAGAAACTACTTGGGGAGGACTATGGCCAGGTAAAGGCACGAGATTAGCAATAGTGGAAGCAATTTCTACCCAGCAACACAGCTGGAGATGTGGCGAAAGAAGCAGACATCAGTGGCTGTAGTTTCAGAGGAACATGCCGCCTTTGCCAGAAAAGCCACACTACAGTGAGGAAGTATGGCTCCTCTGTCTCTTCCACTTGCACTCTCCTCTCCGCCTCCTTGTGACAGCCCAATTGAGCGCAGGAGCCCCAGGTACACTACTTACGGTGCAAGCTCAGTATGTAGGGCCTAATAGAAAGCAACTGGACCCTATATTTGCCTCAGCTGTTAGGTAAGTTTCCAAGTACATAGACCTCAGAGCCTTGATAGAATTTGATTCTCATCTGATCATGGGCGACTTATGACTAACCAAACATGCTTTTTAAAAAGTCTGATCTTCCATGTTGTTATTAAAATGGATTTAGTGAGCTAAGAGCAGACTCTTCTTAACTGCCATAATTTAAACAAGACATCAGGAGCCTTTTTTTCTTTTCTTTTTTTTTTTTTTTTTACCAAAATGGTACCAAAGGAAGCCCCTGCCCCTCCCAAAGCTGAAACCAAAGCAAAAGCTTTGAAGGCCAAGAAGGCTGTGCTGAAAGGCATCCACAATCCACAAAAAGAAGATACAAACATCACCCACCTTCCACCATCCCAAGACACTGGCTCCAGAGGCAGTCCAAATACCCTTGGAAGAGAGCCCCCAGGGGAAACAAGCTTGACCACTATGCCATCATCAAGATCCCCCTGACCACAGAATCAGCCATGAAAAAGATCAAGGACAACAATACACTCGTGTTCATTATGGGTGGTGAAGCCATTAAACACCAAGTCAAACAAGCTGTACAGAAGCTCTATGACATTGATGTTGCCAAGGTCAATACCCTAATCAGGCCTAACGGAGAGAAGAAGACACATGTTTGACTGGTTCCTGATTATGATGCATTGGATGTTGCCAGCAAAATTGGGATCATCTAAACTGAGTCCAGCTGGCTGATTCTAAATATGTACTATTTTTCCTCATAAAAAAATAAATAAATAAACAAGACATCAGAGGGGGGAAAATCAAGGTAAATAATGATTTGGTTAGTGTTCTGGGGGTAACTCATACACAGGCATGAGTGCACCACCATGTGCGTGCGCACACTCACACAGAGCCCTTCCAAGTAGCTCTGCCCAGACAACCCCACTTTGTTTATCCACATTTGATCACCTTAGAGCTACAACACTGCCTTCTCATTTCATGACTTTTGTAGGATTTTGTAACTGGCCCACGTAGCAATCTTGCTTCTTTTCATTAAATTTTGTATGTCATTTTCCCACTTTTAAATTTGAAGGTAGGGGCCATATCTACCTTCCTGTCATACCTCCAGAGTGGCTGGAAAAAGGACTTGCAGGCAGGCAGTGCCCAGCAGCAGTTGTGACAGTCTTGAGATGTTTGTTAAACCAGGAGCACTCGGCCGCAGACCTGGACAGCTCTCCACCTTCTGAAGCTTCTGGTTGGTGTGTGCTCGGTGGGTCAGTGGGTAATCACAGTGTGGTCAGACGGCTCCATTGTTGTAATGTTCTGTGTCGGTGCTGAAAGAAACGACGAGAAGACCTGATGAAGGTAGCTCAGAAGACTCACTGAGATTCTGTCCCCGGTGAGCATAGAACCTCTGAAACTCAGCTTTATTCAGAATAGTCAGCGTGATCTCGTGCACAGTCACCTCAGTAAAGGAGAACCATATGCTCAGGCACCAACATGGCCACGGTCTCATCAAAGTAAAGGAGGACCACATGCTTAGTCACAAGCGCAACCAAGATCTCCATCAGCTTCCATCCTAGGGTTCACTCAGGGGTCAACCAATAGCATTTCAAGAAAGGGAGACAGCAGCAAATAGCCCACAGGTGAAGCTGCCCTGCCACAGCTCCCTCTGGCCCCATCCATCACACTCTGCTTTTTGAAACGCCCATCAGGCTACACTCCATCATTGCCCAAGTGATAAAGGAGAGAGCAAATGTAGGCTTGAGTGAGATGGTGACTGGGACAAAAAGTGACCTGATCAGCCAAGGAAAGGGGGCGGGAGTCACAGAGGACATAGAGTTCCTCCCTGTGTTAAGTAAGCCACAACACTGCTTCCCTACCTAGGTCACAGTAACATTTTTGATACGTCACAATTTATTAGCTCCGAGGCATGAGACAAAAGGGGGAGGGGTAGAAACAGTGGCACTTTGGTGGCCAGTGGGACCAGCTGAGGTCAAAGAAATCACATGCAGCAGCCTCACCTCTTCCCTCTTTCAGATTGCGTCACCACCACATGAAGTGCCCTCCCCGAATACACACATCCAAATACCTCAGGGAGGAAAAAGTAGGAATCTCATAGATCTTATATCCAAAAGTGACTGTTAGTAGAACCAATTGCCTAAGTGATCCTGTTCCATTACATTAAAAATTATTGTGGTAATCACATAAATGTAACTGTTTTTAAGTGTACAATTTGGTGGCATCAAATGCATTTACAATATTGCATGACCATCACCACCATCCACCTCAGAACTCTTTTCTGTCATGCCCTACTGTACCTTTGTACTATTCAGACTATTGGACCTTTAGTTAGTTTTTTCTTGCTGACAGATTAGTGATTGTTAAGAAGACCACATTGAATTTTTTCATTTCTGAGGAATAGTGTGAGATGCAGTTTTGCAGTTACACTCCCAAAGCTCAGGACAGCCCCACTTAGGCAGGCCTCATTCATCAGAGATTTGTTGAGGACCGAGAGGGAAGCAGTTTTGCCAAACTCTCATAACATATGATTATCTGTGGGGAAGGAAGGGGTGTCCATCTGGTTTCCAAATCTAGATCTTTATGCTACAGAAGGAGTTGTGACCAGCGTGATCACAACAGCCTCTTCCCTTCCAAGTACTCATTCCTTCTTAGTTCCAAAGATTTATATTGGATCTTTGAAGCAGACACAAGCAGCCCAGTCCACAGAAAAAGAATGTGGGGATGGGAATTAGTGCACCTAGTTCTAGTGGTGAGCAGATGAGCACTTAGGTAGGCCACCTCCCCTTGACAGATTCATTTAGCCCATGTTCTAGTCAGGGCAGGATTACTAGGACAAGAATTTAATACACCACACAACTTATAGGATTATTGCATAATAGTCACCCATAGAGTCAAATGCATTAGAGTGCAGGAGATCTGTCCTCACACTAGAGAGCCAAATAATCCAGCTGAGAGCCTGGATCCCATAGTAATGTCCTAAATGAGTCCAGCTGAAGGCCAAGAGCCCATGACAATGCCCCCTACAAGTCCAACTGAGGACCTAGCACTCACAACAATATCTCATGCAAGTCTGTTACAAGGAACTGCACTGGGAAGGCCCAAAGATCAGTGGTGGAAGCTAGAAAGTCTGCACCAGTGGAGTGAAAAATCTGTGCCCACAGGCTGAGGGATCTGTACTGGAGCCAGGAAGCAATTCTCAGTGCAAGGACTAGAGCTCTCTGGAAAATAACTGCTGCCATCCTCAGTAACAGTGAGGTCTCGAGCTCCTCTGGTAATGAGAACAGCAGAGTTCATATCAGGAGAACCAACATGACAAGCTTGTCTAGGAGAATCAACAGCATACCACCTTCCCCTCTAGTTCTCCTTTTTGTGTGGTTGGCAACAATCCTCAGGTGGGCCTTCCACACCCACGCTGATTCAGTTCGGCTGCTATTACAAATCAACCATTCGTTGTTAACTACCACACCCCAACAGCAAATGAATAGATGATGATGATGATGATGATGATGATGATGATGATGATGATTCAAATCTCCTCTCCCTCCCTCTTTGTACTGTCACTCTGAATTCGACAATAGATAGAAATGTTCTTTGGTCAATCAACAAATGTCAGTGAGCATCAAACCCATACCAATCACAATGCTGTTTAATCCATTATTACCTTATATATTTCAGAATCAGCTTTAAATTATTTTTCAAATCCTAAATTGTAATTGGAAATTATTTGGCCATCTGGAAGAATTACAGTGCATATGTTCAGTGAGGGAGTGAGATGTCAGAATCAATAGTATGCAGATGGCAGTAGGGTTGAAGAATTGTCAGAGACTACTAGAAAGATATGGAATGCTAAGGCTGGGATGCTGAAATGTTTGAAAGGCATGGACTATATACACTCAGTGCATCTTGAAAAGCCTTTAGGGGGCCGGCCAAATAGCTCAGAGGATTAAAGCACCTTCAAGCAGGCTCAGGGACCAGGGGTTCAATCCTTAGGCCTGCTGTGCTGGCCCCGCCCCAGGAGTACGCTGAGATGCTGAGATGGCACTTGAGACTAGGTGTGGTGGCACATGCCTGAAATCCCAGCTCTTGGGAAGCTGTAAACAGGTGGATCACTGTAACTGATCTAGTACTGAGGCTCTGAACACCTTGTAGTCCCTTCCCTAAAGTTAAAAAATGCCTTTGCATTTGAGGAAAAGGTGTCATCCTTATTTAGTCATGATTTCTTCAGCATTTTCTGTGTCAGAAACTATGCTAAAGGGCCCTTTGTCAACTAAGTAGTAATCCTGCTCCTCAAGACACGGGGCTCTAGCCCAGAGCTCTACAAGCTCTTTGTGGGGAAGACACAGTGTAACCTTAGGTTCTGCAGACTCTGGTTTCTATTATACTGGGGAAGCAGCAAGCATCACAAAGGACATGAATAGGCATACTGGGTTCCAACAAAAACTTATTTACAAAAATCAGGTGGCATCCAGTAGCTGAATTGTAGACTACCATTTGGTGACACCCACTGCACCCAAGGCATAGCCAGTAGGTCCCCTGGATGAGTGTAAGGAATCTTCTCTCTTAAGTTATCATCCAGAGAAGCCAAGGCCCTCTCACAGGTGCACCTACAATTTAGGAAAAGTAAGGAAAGGCAAGTGCTCAGCATCCTAGGGCCACACGTAGTGAGCAGTGAGAGTCTCTGGAAGGCAAACACCTTGGCCAGTTTTCCAAAATTCCCACTCCTCCAGAGGAGCCCTCCTGCCTGACCTCTCCTCATGTTCTCTGTGTCTCACTTCCTGTGGAAATGCTCTTGGGGCTTGCAGGTGCATCAAACCACCACATCCAAGACAGAATCATCCTCTGCCCCATTCTCCCCATTCTGCTCTCTGTCTCAATAAATGTCACTCCCAGAAGTCCATATTGGAAACTGGGGTGTAATTGTAAACTCATCTCATGAGGACTGAGCCCTGCCCTCCCCCCGTCACCCGTGAGCTCCTGTCCCTAAAGCCCCCATCTCCTGCTCACATCTGCCCCTGTCTGGTAGGATGGAGCTCCTTCTGCATCCCAGCCTCATCCCATCCACACTCTCAGCTGCCACCAGAGTGATTCTTTTCTAATCATATCATCAATCTGTTCATAATCCAGCTGTGCTTAAAACACCTCAGCATGATGTGCATGTAAAACAGGTCAGCTGTTGGGCAGGGAAATTGCATGTGAGTCCTTGCTCTGCTGTGCTGAGCCTTGGTCTTTGCTCTTCCAAATGAGAACAAGCCTCTAGGATGGTGGTGAGGGTCACTGTGCCACCCCAGGTGGAGCACATACTCTCTGCTGGACACCATTCTGAGGCAACCCCTTCCCCCCCGCCCCTGACTGTTACCACCTTAACAGAAGCCACTGAGATCTAGGTGAGCTACAGACCTGTTTTTGACGAAGCTATATGTGAGGCTCTTAGCCTCTAAGCCAGCATCTCCCAGTGTGGTTTGAGGATTCCCCAGACCCATGCAACAGCTCTATAAGACCTCCTGAAAAATATTAATACACCATTTTCCTTTCTTCTTCCTCTTCTTCTTCTTCTTCTCCTCTTCCTCCTCCACCTCCTCCTCCTCCTCTTCCTCCTCTTCCTCCTCCTCCTCCTCCTTCTTCTTCTTCTTCTTCTTCTTCTTCTTCTTCTTCTTCTTCTTCTTCTTCTTCTTCTTCTTCTTCTTCTTCTTCTTCTTCTTCTAGTGTACAGAGACATTTTCCATGATATGTGGAATATAACAGGTTAAGGCAGAGCAAATAGGAGAATCCTACTGCCTTCTTTAAAGCCTGGCATGAATGAAATTTGCAAGAATTTTGCAGTGCTATTTTAATTTTTTGCTTTGAAGACTCTATATTTCATTTAAAGTGCTTCATTCTGAGACAACACCTAAGCCTGAGCAGGCTGGCCTAAAACTCTCGATCTCCACCCTTCTCTCTCTCACTATCCTGACCATCTGGCACTATGGGCACATATCATTGTGCCCAGAAAAAACATGTTTTTATGTTCATCAATATCAATGTTATTTTTTTTAATATCAATGTTATTGATATTTTAAGTGAATCAATTTAAAGCGTGTTTTAATTTCTAACAAGATAAGAATCAGGAAGCTGCACCCAATATAGATAAACTGCTCCTCATAGTGTCTAGAGGAGAACGAGGGCCCAGTGAATGATAATTCTACTCTTTTACACAGTGCTTTGATTCAGTCTGGATGTGGGCAGCCATATGTTTGCTGGGATCCAAGCCCCTCCCAGCCCCAACATCCTTAGCAGGTTCACCCTATGTGACTGCTCCTTCTCCTACGGTGACTTGGAGTGGACAGGAGATGCGGTTCTGGCCAGTAAGATGGGACAGAGATTTCCTAGCAGCTTTTGAAAGGTTTCTAAAGTGGAAAGAATGCTGTGTATAGTGGCATGTATTTCTAATCACAGCACCTGGGAGGATCACTGAGCATTGAAGGTCACCCTGATCTACATAGAAAGACCCTACCTCAAGAAAGAAGGAAAGAAAGAAGAAGGAGAAGGAGAAGGAAGAGAAGAAGAAGAAGAAGAAGAAGGAGAAGGAGAAGGAGAAGGAGAAGGAGAAGGAGAAGGAGAAGGAGAAGGAGAAGGAGAGGAAGAGGAAGAGGAAGAGGAAGAGGAAGGAGAAGGAGAAGGAGAAGGAGAAGAAGGAGAAGAAGGAGAAGAGGAAGAAGAAGGAGAAGAAGAAGAAGAAGAAGAAGAAGAAGAAGAAGAAGAAGAAGAAGAAGAAGAAGAAGAAGAAGAAGAAGAAGAAAGAAAGAAAGAAAGAAAGAGGAGCAACATTTCTTTTCATAATGCTGTGTGTACTGTTATCATCCTGAGACCAGGGAGAAGCAAGTCTGAAGATGACAGTAGGGTGACCTGAGTGTCAAGAAAAGGCCAAAGGATGCTAGGCCAGTGTTGCTGAGCCTCTGAGTCACTGGCCCTGGAATTGCTCAACCTTTGCCTGTCTTGATATGACAGATGACAGATGGCCTCACTCAATAGGACATTTTACACTGGGCTTTTCAGCAAAAGAATATTAATGGCACCTACTCACCTAGACACATAAGCGCAGTACGTCACCGACATTAAGATGTGACCCGAGAACTGACACAAAGATGTCACAAGGAATACAGCAGCAGCCCACACTTTGCCTTGAGACCATCACATATTCTTATAGAACTAGAAGATTCTTCCAGATGCTGCCTACTTCCCTCGGTAAGATTATTTTTTACTCCTCAGCACCACTGGAGGTGTCCCCTCCATAGCCCCTCGCTGCCTCTGCCTCCACCTTTCTGTGCGTGCTAAGCACTTCCCCACTGAGCATCTTGTCTCTGTCTCCTGCCTTCTGCCTGCTCATAGTTCAGCTGCCTCATTTCTCTTTGGAGAGCTTTCAGGTCTTGCAACTCATTAAGTACCTTAATGTATCTGCATTTCAATTCTTATCTTTTTTTTTTTTTTTTAAGGTTATATTGGAGTGGGAAAGGCTGCCAGGTCCGGTTATCTCTTCAGCTGCTGATGGTACTGTAGTCTGGGTGCTTTGGTCGTAGAACCATCCTGGTCCAGTGGCTGAGGCTTAGGTGGAAGGTCAGATACTAACAGGGCAACCCTGCAAAAAGAACCACTTAGCATGGAGATGGTGCAGCCCAGCAGGCATAGGAAAGTGGCATCTGCCAAGTACCTGTCTGATGGCTCCCTAGCCCCCTGCCAGGCTATGGCCTTTGACTGGGTTCCTGGTTAGCCGATTCCTAATGCTGGCCAGGTGCAGAATTAAGTTCTGACTTAAAAGTTGGAGGATGGTTACGCAGATTCCAGGTTGTCCTTAGCAGGAGAGATTCATGGTCTTCTCTGGCCTTCCCAGCTTCCTGCTGGTGGACATGGCATACTGGTGGGAGCTGGGGCAGCTACCTCACACTAAGATGAAAACTGTCTTCTACTAAAGCAATAGAGTTGATGGACCCAGGACCAACAGTGAGGGACTCAAATGTTTCAGGCTTGCCCAAGACTTTCTTGGGAACTAAAAACTGCCTTAGTCTTGGCAAACTGGGACAGTGGATTGCCCTACACTGTCAAGCCCCTAGGATAGCTTTGGCCACCTTCTGGAATGCTTGTTAGGGAGTCAAAAAACAAAGCAAAACAAACAAACAAACAAACCTTCCCTCTTTATTAAACCATGGTATTTCAGATTTCTTTGTTTATGTCATCCTATCCTATCTCCTAATTAATACAAGTATGTTTGGTCTAAAAATGCATGTGGGGTTGAGGATATAGGTCAGTGACACAGCACCTGCCTGGTAAGTGTGAGGCCGAGTTTGATTCCTGGTACCAAACAAAAAACTACCTCTCAAAATGCATGTGGACCACTTTGTTTGTTCTCGTTGCCCAGCCAGATGCAGAGGTCTGAAGCTCTCTGGAGCTCCTCATCCAGGCTTCTAGACCCCATCATCTGGTCTACCATGTCAGGGTCACTAATGCAAATCCCTAAGTTCTCCTGGGGAGGCTGAAGACTGATTGTGTGCCGCTCCAACATGGTGCCTTCGCTGGCATCTCTACTTCTTTTTCTGAATCAAAGTGGCTTCTAAAAACATATTAATCAGTCCTGTTAGCCTTTCACTCCTCCCTTGCACCCACCCTTTCAGAAATAGACTTTGTTGGGAACAGATGGGAAGTTGGGATGGATTCACGGTGCGATAAATCAGAAAAAAAAATGGAGTTCAGTTTCATAATCTTTATGGCAAAACAAATGGAAACAATGCAACTCACCGTAATCTTTTTTGGTCATGGCAAGAAAAGCCCCTCTAACATCAAAACCTAGAAGGATCTAACATGGAGCCAGTCAGCTGGCCTGGAGTACATCAGCAGTGGTTCTCGGGAGTGGGCAAGGGCAGGCTGGCAGATCAGTAGTGACCTTGTTGCTCAATGGACCACCTGCAAGGAAAGTCCCAACAAGAACCAATGACCTCTGTATGTATAGAATTTTCTAGGAGAGCATTCGTCTAATGGGACCTACTCTTTTCTCCCCTAAGGCCAACCCTTCAATACCCAAACTTAAAGTAGCTCTATTCCAGAGCTACCTGCCCAGTGTTGCTTCTTGCTCTCAGCCCTAAAAGCCTTGGCCAGATCACTGATGTGGTCTCTGGATCAGATGATAAGCAGAACAGATTTTGACCCACCCCTGGGCACACCAGAGGAGTGCCTGTGTGTCCACATC
Organism: Myocastor coypus; assembly: GCA_004027025.1. Classification (NCBI taxonomy): domain Eukaryota; kingdom Metazoa; phylum Chordata; class Mammalia; order Rodentia; family Myocastoridae; genus Myocastor; species Myocastor coypus. The sequence goes on from PVJA010003335.1 coordinate 93,088, forward strand.
TTGTTAATTAAGAGGCTAGGATAAGGAACATATGTATAGGGAGTTTAACCTATGTAGGGAACTCAGTGTCTTCTTTTTCATTAAAGCTTCTTGAGAATTTATTTTTAAGATGGATATTATTATTTAATTGTAAAAGTAATATATTGCTGTTATCATTTGGATCCTAAATGTTCCTCAAAGGTGTACATGTAAAAGCCTTTGTCACTGTCATGGCTTGGTGTTTTTTGCAAGGTGAATAATATAGTACAGGACATGTTTTATAATATTACTTTATAATGAATCTCCCAGGAATCAGATACAAGTGCAGGAAATCTATCTGCACACTAAATACTAAAGAATGCAGTTGAGGGCCTGGATCCTAATATCCTGCATGAGTCCAGCTTGAAATCTAGAGCTCATAACAATGCCTCCCATAAGTCCAGCTGGAGGCCTAGAGCCCACAACAAAGTCTCTAGCAGCCCCACTTCACAGATCTGTGCTAGAAAGGCCCAAAGGTCAGTGGTGGGAGTTAGAAAGTCTATGTCAGTGAGGGGAAGGATCTGCACTAGCAGGCTGAGGAATCTGAACTGGAGCTAGGAAGAAATGCTCACAGTAAGCACCAGAGCTCCCCAAAAGTACCACAGCCATCCTCAGCAACAGTGAGATCTGAAGCTCCTCCAACAGTGAGGAAGGCTGAATTCCCATCAGGAAAGCCAATATGATAAGCTTCTTCATGAGACTGAGCAGTGCCCCATCTTCCCCTCCAGAGCCCAGAAATGATGCTGAAGATGAGGACCCAAGCTCCTTAACGTTCATCAGGAAAGCCAGCATGACAAAGTCCTCCAGCAGAACAGCCCAAGAGAACAGCAGCTTCCAACAGCTCCAACAGCTCCTCCAAACAGCATCCCTACCAGTATTTCAGCAGCTTCTGTTCTGCCTTACTGCTGCTAGCAACAATCCTCGAGTGGGCCTCCCACATCCAGCCCCATACGTGTTTAATTTAGATGGGTATAATAAGTAAACCACCAGTTAGAAATCCACTATAGTCACCAGCCTGTGTCACTCCTGGAAGGTGGTGGACTCTCCAAGAGGTGCGGTCTAGTGAGGGAAGTTGAGCCATAGAGGGCCTAAAGTTGTGCCCAGGAAGGGGACATTGGCATGGTGACCCTTCTTTGCTTTCTAACTGTCATGAGGTAAAAAGGCTTCCTCTGCCACATGCTTGTGCTGTGAAGTGTCACTTTGCCATAGACCCAAAAGCAACAGGGCCAACAGACCTTGGGCTGAAAGGTCTAAAGCTGTGAGCTAAAGTCAGTCTTTCCATCTTTTAAGTTGTTTGCCTCAGGTATTTCATCACAGTGATAAAAAGACACCCAGCAGAATTACCGTTAGAAATTTAAGTAATTATAAATACTATAATAATTATAAAATTGTATAATACAATACATAGAATTATATCCATTACTTTCGGTAATAAAAATGCCAAAAATATAACTTAAAAGGAAAGAATAAACTGGGCATTTCCTGAGTTCACACCACTCCAAGAAAAAAACTGTTAATATGTTGGAACATAAATGTCTGCTTTCCAGAATTATTTGTATGACTAGGGTATGCAAATACATATAAATAATTTCTAGTATTTTGAAAAATAAAAGGCCATATTTGCATCAGATTGGTTCAAAACTTAAATCTTCATGACTGAAGAAGGCAGTGAGGCAGACTGAAGGCCCTTTTGGTTCCCATGTCTATAGGTTTATTTGCTTAGTAGAGCTTGTGTCTGCTGCAGGAAATTTTCATTAAGACAATTTATTAAAGCATTCATTTTAATTGAATTTTTTCAATGACATAAAAGCAAATCTTGCTGAGGTGTTGAAGACCTGATTGTAAAATGAAATGTAGGGTTTACTTCGGAAACAGAGGAGCTTAGTATGTTATCATCTTGGGTAGAGTTGACATTTTCAATAATAAAAAAGTTAAAACAACTAGACCCCTAAACTGGCCCTAGCCTCCAGATTGCGTCTTCTCATTTCTGAGACTCCTCTTTTCTCAAAAGTAACCCTACCACATCTATCTTGGCCAGCTCCCTGGACCTCGTCCTTAGTACACCTTGGTTGGCCCTTTGCAGTCTCTAAGTGCCCAGGGACTCTAGTCCTTTCTCACATCTGTGGTAACTTTGCAGAAACCATATAATAGACAAATTATTTCATCTCATTGAGTCTCCATCTTCAAACTAATAGAAGTAGAGATAGTTACCCTAATTTCATGGTACAGAAACTAATCAAACAACACATCAAATGTTTTTTAACAGTATAAGAATGCATAGATGATGATCAATATTCAGTCCCTTCCCTTCTCCTCAGTTATAAGAAATATGAAAGGTCTCTGACTTTTTAGGATTATATTAGGAAAATAATGTGTCCACATATTATTTTGTAACAAGATGAGAAAAATCACCATAAAGCCTGCTTTTGGAGTACCTCTTAAAAGGAACTGTTTTCTTTGGGAAAATGAATTTGTGAAAGAAATATGATACCCCAAGAGTCTGACTTGAAGGAAGACAAACACCCCACACCCACCTATTTTGCAATATTCAGTTGCTCATTCTGCTTTACTTTAAACCCTTCTATTACCTCAAGAATTTAATAGTATCTTCCATACACATATGCCTGGTGTGGGTGGTATTTGTGTAATGACAGATTGTGCTGGGTTCCATATCTGGATCCACTCCAAAAAATGGTAGTAAATATGGGTGACTTTGCAGATCTTGCAGCTCAAAGTCAGAGAGAATGTGAGATTAAAGTTCTAGGAAAAGCAATGATATCTCTCAGGAAGTCTTGGTTCTGCTTTGAGGTCTCAATGTATAATATGAATTTTGAAAAGAAGAGGGCAAGTTATGGGATGTGATATGGTTTGTGTTCAGGGGTCATTGGGTGATGTGAGTGGAGATGACTTGGAAGAAGATCACTTCTTGGAAACAACCAGGATAAAACTGTAAGGAAGGTGAAGGTAAACAAGATTTTGAAGGCCCTTCATGATTCAGACTTGTATGGATGCAGGAGTCTCTTGTTTCAGATCTTTTGTTTGTTTGTTTATTTATTTTTATGGCCGGCTCAGCCTGCCCTGAGGGCAAGGCTGGCACAGCATGTGGTGCTGGAGATCGAACCACGCTCCCTGCAGCCGCCTAAGCTTTCCTAAGCAAGCGCTTTAAACCACTGAGCCATCCTGCCGGGCCCCAGGAGTCTCTTAGAAAGATAGGATTGCTCCTTCCTGAAAATTGCAGGGATGATTTTTTTATAACCTCAGATGTCTTCAAAAGAGATCTGTGTGTTGCCGAGTGATATGAAGAGATCAGAAGCCAAGAAGGAGGAGGAGGAGGAGGAGGAGGAGGAGGAGGAGGG